>VWPU01021965.1:0-15996 GCA_013398955.1 Callaeas wilsoni | reverse complement strand
GGCCCGGCGCGGCCCCGCCCGCCGACGGCCGCAGCCTCCGGCAGCCGCTTTGTGTGGGGTAGGTACCGCCGTTGTTCCTCGTCCTGTCGCTGGGCACCACTGAAAGGAGCCTGGCACCTGTCTAAGAGATTTTTAATGTATTGATGAGATCCCGTCTTAGACTTCTTTTCTGCAGCCTAGCTGCAGAACACAGACCCAGCTCCTGCAGCCTCTCCTCATAGCAGAGATGTTCCAGACCCTCCATCCTCCTCACAGCCCTCTGCTGCACCCTCGCCCGCAGCTCCATGTCTTTCTTGCACTGACGAGCCCAGAACTTGACAGAGCACTCCGGCTGGGCCTCACTAGGGCAGAGGAGGTGGGGAGGATCACCTCCCCGGACCTGCTGGCCACACTCTTCCCACTCCACCCCAGGACACCATTAGCCCTGCTGCAACAAGGCAAGCAGAGACAGCAAAGCCATCCTTCCGAGGGGGACCCTCCTCTTCCAGCCTTTGCCCTGCCTGTGTCTCACAGGTGCGAGCCTGCGTAAGCACTGTGTCACCATCACTTGTTCCACAACAGCATTTAACAAAAAATCCCAAAAACCCACCCTAAACCAAAACAAATCCCCACCCTATGGGCTTGGATCCCCCAAACTGTCAAGAAAACATAACTCCATGTTTTAAGTGTGAGGTCTGTTTGATGGTTGAACTGATTCTGGGAATACTGTCCCTGTTTAGAGTGTGGCCACCTCACACCAGGAAAGAGGGGAACTATGAGGATGACAAAATACATGTGAGATGAGGGCAGGTTCCCCTAAAAAACACACGAACGCTAACTTGCATACACTAGCTTTCTGTAAAAGAGTTACAAGATCCACTCTTGTTGACATGTTTAGAACTTACTACATAATTCTGTGCTGAAGCCATGCTAATCACAATAATTGCAACAGCCTAAAATGTCTGATGCAGCATCACTTCTGCCTCAGTACATACCAAAAGCAGTTAATTTTTCTAAGGAAAGATGTCAGAATGGAGTTTTTATGAACAACTTTGCAGAGTTACTGTTCACACAATGTAGAGTTGACCCAAAACTGAGGCACATCTATCATCTACTGGTTATTCTCTCTCAATCAAAACTCACATCCAAATAAAGTATTTATTGTTTACAATAATTATGCCTACTTTACATATAAAATAGGCATCTCAATAATTTCCATTATCGTGTTTTGGTATTAAATATCTCAAACAGAATAATTTTTATTTTAAGCTGCATAATTGAGATTTGTCATCCCATAAGTTGAGATATTCTTACCCAAGTAATAATTTAGAAAATGCATTTTTAATTAATTGCCATAGTGAAAATATGCTTTAGGCATTCATTTATGAATGATACCATTTAACATTTTTTTCTTAAGGCAGAGTGGATGATTTTAGAAGAAGTATTTTTATTTGGCATTGTGACTGTCTTGACTTAATCGAGCCGCAAACTCTACGAGCGTTCTCGTGGGCCGCCCTGCCATGCCCTTCCGAAGATAAGGCACCTCATCTTTATTCGACATCACCCCAGCTATATCCAAATGAGCCCAGTGAGAGGCAGTCACGAATTCCTTCAGGAATGCAGCAGCTGTGCATGCTCCTCCAGCTCTGTGGGAAGCAGAAAGATGCATTGTTTCCAAAGCAACTCCAACAGCACACATATTAAACAAATAGGCTGAAAGAAAGGGGCACATGGAAGGTGTTGGTTCATCTTACCTGCTGTACTTTCCAATGTTACTCACATCTGCAAGAGGACAGTCTGTGACTTGTTTTGTGTAATGTTCAAAAAGAGGCATCCTCCAAACTCTGTCCCCTGTCAAAATGCTGGCCTGAAAAAGAAACAATGATATTTTGGGCAATTTTTTTTTTAACTGCACTTGTAAGCCCTGTTTTCATGCATGCTTCTTTTTGTTTAGGTTTTGTTTTATCAGTCTAAAAATCTTCAGCCCAAGATACTAGGTTTTTGGGAACACACTGTCTGCAAAACAAAACAGGCAATCCTGCTTTTTAGGTACTTTAGTGTTAGCCAAAAGGCAACATCAAAAGACCACATTTTTAATCTGTTTTTCCTTTTCCTGACAACGGAAATCCTTCCCCTCACAGGCTTCCTTGATCCATTGCACTTCAGCCACTCACAAAGCGTCTCTGAATTTGTCTCCGTGTGTTAAGCAAGATCAATTATCTTTTTAACACGAACTAATTACTGCCAGTAGTCCGGAGCTTATGCCTATGCAGTAAGTTATCAGAACATGCAGATCCTTGAGATGTAGTCCAGAGCTTATGCGTATGCAGTAAGTTATCAGAACATGCAGATCCTTGAGATGTTTGGTGTATATTACATCTCACTGAAGAGTTAGTAATTAATAGTCAACATTATTTTCAAGTAAATATAGTACTGACCATTCCTCTAAAATTTCAAAGCGTAGTAATAACATCTTTCAAATTTGCATAAAGACTTTCAGTAATGTACTAACTTTTCAATAAGATATATCACTGAATTATTACTATTATAATTTAATAATAATGCAGATGGCCTACCTCATAGAGGTGAGTCCAAAGCCAAGATGAATTTGTGAATACGCCAGTCGCAGCAGATCCCAATGCAACATCCATGGCACCTAAAGAAACAAACCTTCAAGTTTATATGACAAAGGCAAAGGTGAACCTGAGCTATTCCCTGCATCTTGACTCTTCACAGAACTTTCCATTTTTAATTCCCATTATCAGTAATGAGAATTAATCAGACTGCAAAACCTGAGGACTTTAGTACACTGACATTTTTGAAAGTCTGATCATTTTTAAAACATTTATATATTCTAAAAATCACTAGAAATCATAAAAATTATGTTTCCCATGAAATGAAATTTTCTGATTTCAGCTTGATGTTTCTTAGAAATATTTCTAAGGTAATGAATTAAACAATAACAGTATCCTCTAAAAAAATCTAGATATTATTATTTTCATGTAGAAAATACAAGTGAGTGGGCTTTTTCCAGTTTACAGACCTCTATAATTTTTGAGCTGATACTTTCTCTTTTGTGAATTTCACTTACATAGACTTTTGCACATCATGTGTAAATTTACTTTATTATTTACTTTATTAAAATAATCCTTATCAAAATATCAAACCATGGGATTACATAATTTACCTATTTGATGCCCCAGAACTGCTTCTCTAATACCAATACTCAATCCTCAGTGAGATGTGAGATTTAAAAAAAAAAAAAAAAAAAGTAGTTTAAAAAAATATGTCAAAGAAATTTCTATGGGAGCCCTCCTTCTTCCTGCTTGGTGCCCAAGGATCCCAGACAGGAATACTTTTATACAAGCCCACAATCTTAAAATCAGTTTCCCTTCTGTCTATTGAAATTTTCCAGAGCATTTGAATTGGTAAAACTGATGGGACATAATTTAAAGCACTAGCAGAGAATCTATATAAGCATAATTATTTTGCTTAGCATGTTCATTAGGCAACACAGTGGAGTCCTGTCTGAATTACTCTTCCGTGTTTGCTTTTATTTCAGCTACAGTCACCTCACCCATGACAGCTTGTTAGTGAGTTCATGAGCTGCATACACAATTGCTGGTGTTAAATTTAAATTTAAATTTACAATTTCATTATTATGCAACTGTAGAGATGCAACAATTAAAACACATTTCATAATGCCTAAAAGTATGCAAACTGCACAAAAAATAGGAGGTACTTCAGTCAAACGAATTCTTGGGAAATGATGACAACTCTCCTGCCATGGAGGCCTGAGCTAGCTCACAGAGTGGGAGAACTGGCACTGGCTAGGTCAGAGCTCAGGCACTCAAGAAGCCCTTCAGGAACCTGTCTGGGCTCCATCGTGGTCTGTGCCATATGGACTGGGCAGGATTCCTCCATGAACGTGTCACTCCCTCTGCATCACACAGCCCTGGGAGCTGAGAGGGTTCAGCTCAGAGATGGAAGAAGCACAGGGAAACACTGTGCAGAAACATTGAAGTCTGCCTAGGTTTTTTCCTGCTCTTGGTTCCAGCTGGGCTGGGCCAACCCAACTTCATCTCCACTGCTGAGCATGTACCCTGCATGTGCCCTCCCTACTCCAGAGACACACGAGCTGTGCTCACTGTTGTCCTGCAACATGTAAAATCATCTCAGTTGCCTTTGAATTAAGGTTGGGTTTATGTACACAGCACAACTAATCCACAGCCCAACTAATGAGTAACACAAAACTGACTTCAAAATGAAGAGGGAAGGGACACTGCTTACCTGTTAATGTTGCAGCATTCACAATAGCCCTTGCATTAAAGTTGTGGGCGTAACAGAGAGCATCAGCTAACAGCAGTCTTCCTTCTGCATCTGTGTTATCTACCTTCAAAGGCAAAATCAGTAAAAAAACAGGTAAAGTACTGTACACACCTCTTTCACAGGTGTATTTCTCACATATTATCTTACACAGCTGTTGGGTAGAGGCTCTAAAAACTTCAGGTAATGAAAATTCACTCAAACTACACTGAAAAAAAGAAAGAAAAAATATAGTCTTGATATACAGTTATGTTTATAAAGTAAAAGCGTGTCTGTAGCTGAGGTTAAGTCATCTTTCAGCACTACAACCTCCTCCACGTGCTGGGTCTCTGTACTGCTGGCTCCTCAGAAGAGGCTGCAGACCGGAGCGGTGTCTCAGTGGAGCACACAGGCTGCATCGTGTGCTCTGAGCTACCAGCACTTTCTTGCAGATTTCTGCTTGGTGGTGGAATACATGCCCAGTCTTTTTCCCTCAAAGCAGAGGGTGACTGAACTCAGTTTCCAGAGACCAATGTCAAAGAAATGGAAGGTTCAGCAAGTCAAAAGTGGTGGAATCACAGAAATTCAGACAGAAAGAAAGCCATCTACATCTGCATTAAATCAGTGATCTACAGCACAGGGACTTTCAGTACAATTTAATCTATTAGATGAGTATGGAACCATTTGTAATAAATATGAAATATGTATCTTGGGTAGTGATTTGGCAAGCTCCTTTGAACCAATAGCCCCTATGACTCAGAGTTCTGATTGTACTGAGCATTTTGGCAGTGTAAAGACCTTGGTTACATCAGCAGGAAACTGATGTCTTACTCTCATGTCTTACTCCAGATAGCAAGGAATTGTCCTGAAGGGTCTGCTGGAAGCAATTAGTGTTATTAATTTGGATTGAGAGCCTGTATTTATGAGCATTGTAATAACCTTTTGTGCCAAACAAGCTTTTCTAGCATGCTCAGTAAATTACCTTACTTTGCAGCTTTTCCTAGCAATTTATAAAACATGTCTTATCTCTTCAATCTATATTTGAAAAAATCCTACAATAGCAATTTCTAGTAACATGCTTCTTACTATTTTAAAAACAGTACATTTGCACTGCTTATCTTTAAGGGTTTTTTTCAAATGTACTCTGACTGCAGTCAACTTGGCTGATTAAAACAATTGCCTAAAGGTACTCATAATCCAATATTCACATGCATACCTGTATTGTTTTTCCATTCTTGGCTCTAACTACATCTCCAGGCTTGTTTGCCTTACCACTGGGCATATTTTCACAGAGAGGTGCCAAACCTCAGAGAAAAAAGAAAAGTGAATTACTAGTTTTTTTTCTCAGAAAAGTTGTAGAAAAAAACCCACTTAGATAAACCCCAAACACCTCCTTAAGAAAACAGGACATGTAATTTTGAAATTAAGCTCAAAATCCAAATTTTCCCAGTTAATGAAAGACATATGGTCCAGTTTTCAACCAGGGAAACTCCTCTGCATGATGCACCACCAGGCTCTCTCACCTACATTATTTTACCACTTAGGATTTTCTTCTACTTTTTCCCCAGACAAGTGATATAAGAGGATCAATAACTATTATCTTATGTCTCTCATTTATAAATAATTATTCACATATAAAGGAACTTCTTTCTTTCTGAAATTAAAAACTTCTCAAATAAACACTGAGCCATTTGAGCTCTGCTCCTTGTATAATGTCCAGACTGGTCCAAGGACTTGTCACATAACTCCGGCCATACCAAAAACAACTAGAAATGAGCAAAAAACAGGCTCAGCGTCAAAACTGCAACTACAGCTGGGATCACGGAATAAAAGGCACTCCACCACTCCCAGGGAAAACCTGCACCTGGCACAAAGCCCAGAAGCGGAGCACCATTTTTCAGCGGCATGGTGTACAGACAGGCTCCAGTGCCGGCCCTCCCCATCGCACCCTTAGCAGGGGAACGCCGCGAGGGCGCGTGTGGGCATCGCTGCCCTCTTCTGGTTGGAGCACAGAAGTGACTAAAGTACCAATTAAAGTCGAGCTTCTCCAACTAAAACTTATCCTAGAACACGATCCATGTCACTGCCAACTGGTCTTGCCACAGTGTCTGAATCAGCTCATTTAATATTACCTCTGCAGAAAAAATAAACCTTTTTTCAGAAAAAAAAAAATCATTGCACATACATAACAGTATCAGCAGGCTGGTTTGGTTTGTTCTAATTTTCTGCTGAGATACTAACCTAAGGAAACTAGAGCTGATCCCTCTTCCTGTTCAGTTGTGACAAGCACTCATGGAGGTAGCTCAGCAGACTCCTTTTCATTCTAACTGCTTATACAGAGATGTACACTCCTCCTTATAATGAAGGATTGGGACTTTCCAAAGACTCATTGAAAATATCTTTATGGACAAACATTTCTCACTTAAGACCTAAAAATCATACCTTAAAAATCTTAATTTGGTGTTCCAATATTTTATTCAAGCAAAGAACAGTAATTTTTTGACATGCAAATAAAAACAGAAGAGAGGTTGAGCAAGGGAATGAGAGAAGTAGGCATGTGAGAGACCGCGATGTTTGTACATGGCTTTTACCATTGCTAATACTAGATTTTTTCTCTCCCACAAAACCTCGTAGAACTAAGATTTTTGTATTCTCCACACAAACACACTTACCAATTATGTTCAAAGGTAGGTTTAGAGCTGCTGCTGTCACAATGGCTGAACAGACAGTTGCTGCCCCTCCCATATCTGCTCTCATCGCATCCATACCCGATGACGGCTTCAGCGAAATGCCACCGCTGGAACAAACAGCTCAAGTTCCATGTCGCATACACTGATGATGTTCTGTCCATCAGTATGTGTGAACACCAAGTATCAGTAAATGCTAGACCTGGAGCTCCAAATACTTCTGCAACCCTAGTAAGTGTACTGAAAGCAAGGTATCTGGGTTTTCATTTCAGATAAAATACTACTTCCTCGTAATTAGGAGACCATAAAAATCCAGGTAAACTGCAGTGGACTAACTCATTGGTGTTCATAATGGCAGTGCACAAAAAGAACAAAATAGTACACTTGGTAAAATCAACATATGGATGGGGAACTGACTGATAAATTCTTCAGTAGTATGCGACATGGAAAGTAGTTATAAGGAACTGCTGCAAAGAATGAATTATTTTCTATTTCCTTAAGCATCATCTAGATGTCCGGTGACATAATGCAATTCTAAACATGTAAATTCTTCATCCACAGGCTTGTTCAGGACAAGAAAAAAAATAGCACCTTCTTTATTTTCTTTCCCTCTGAATTTCCTTCTTCCCCTTAAAAGATAATTGCATATTAATTCCTACTTTGGACAACTGACGTTGTCTCATTGTCAGAAAAGGCAGCACAAACTGCTATATAATGCTAGTTCAGTGGAATGGCATTGGAAGATGTGCTGAGCAAAGAAAAAGCATCTCCCTGTTGAACACGAATAGCAGGAAAGCATTTTCTCCCTCTAATTAATTAAAATATTAAAATAATTAAAATAATTAAAATATTAGTATACACACCTGTCAAATGTAACTCCTTTTCCTACAAATACCAATGGAGAGTCATCTGTATTAGCACCCCCTAAATAGTGAATTTCCAGAAAGATGGGAGGTTCAGCTGAACCCTTGGCTACACTCAGGAATGCTCCCATCTCTTGTGTTGTTATCCAAGACTCTGATCTGGAACAGAAACATGTATGAGTTTTGGTTTTTTTTCTTCAACTGGACACTTTGACCAAGGTGGTTGTTTTCAAGAGATCGTGATTCTTGAAGGTTTGTACACCATTTCATTTTAGTTATTTTGGAAACTGTAGTTTAAATCCAACCACTACTACCTTTTTTGGTGAAGCAGAAAAATACTTCCTCAAAGTTGCTCTTTGGTTTTTGTTTTGTCTTGTTTAAAAAATGCAACAAAATAACAGCTCGTTTACAGTTTCTGCATCAGAAACACTGATCTTTTACTTGCCTGTGAGGCTGTAGATGCTAAAGGCATGTGAAGTAACAATATTGCAGCAGCTTACATTTAGCTTTCTGCTAGCAAGATTTCCCCCAGTTTTTTGCTTGTCAACAAAACAGCCTTCAACACTTGCACAACCAGTTAGCTCGTTTCCACTATAGAGAAGAAAGTGGAAATTCAGGGGCAAGAAGCACCAGCTGTGAAAATTCACTTGCAAGGGCTTTTATGGCTCCATCTCACATTTTTAAAAAAAGATTAAAAAAATCCCAACAGTAACAGCAATAAATAGATGTTTTATTATCATACCTACACAAAAGCAAAGGCATGTAAAAAAACCCACTTGGGAAGAAAACAAAACATACTTAATATTAGCTCTCTATTCACTGAGGCTTCTTTTCACAGCACATGTCTTAATTAAGCAGTAATTGACTGCATGACTAATTGACAGTTAATGATTTTACTGCATCACAGTATCTTGCTGCCTCTGCAAACTAGCAGGTCACCTAATCCTTGAGAACAGTCTGCAGTCTGGGCACCCCTCAAGCCTTTTCCCCAAACATTTCCCCTGCTTTTGTCACTTGAAGGAGCAAAGGGAAAATGAGCTTTCAATAAATTCAGATTTGAATAACCAGGAAGGTATCTTATCTTACTGTTATGGTCCTCTACCCTACAGAGGAATATTTCCATGGAATTTACCTTATGTGGACCTTCACATTGCTGAAACTTCTGAGCTTCTGTTCAATATGTTCAGCAAATTTGATTGGAGTGATATAATTAGCTGGAGCCTCCATAAGGTACCGAGCGAGGTTCTGCCCCTCAGCGTAGAAAACACCTTTTTGCCAGGCTTCACTTTCAGCACTAGACAGCAACACACAAGGATCAGGATTTTACACATTTGCAAAATACGATGATGTCACTGTGCCCATATTCTCTTTCTTAAAATGCAGTATCATTAATTTGGAGCAGTTAAGAATATCACAGTTATCTTACTACAAGGACTCTAGTCTAGTAACTAATCTCTGGTTGTAGTCAGTGCCAAACACTTCAGAGAAAGCTAGGAGAATCCAAGAGCAGGCAGATGTAAAATTATCTATCCAATTCATTAGGTCTTATCCTAATCCTTACTAATCAAAGATTGGCTTAAATCCTTGAACACAAGGTTTAATACCCCTTCTGAAGTTTGTAATCACATTAATTTTAAAAGCCTTGAAAGTTTTTATTTACCATATAAAGTCTCCCATTCTGTTTACCCCTTTACTGAAACATGATTATGTGACAGGAGTGGAATTTTGATCTCATTTCCCAGTGCACTCAAGGCACTTCACTAACAAATGACAGAGTAAACATTCACAGAGCTGCCTGTGAAATGGGGAAGTCTCTCTGGTTACTTTGCCAGACAACCAGTATAAAACCTTTCATTTTACTGAGACAACTTACTTGCTTTATAACTTATCACAAAGCAAGGCATTGAACTGGATTTTGCCTCTAAAAAGAGCAGGACAATGAGAGAGGAATCCAGGAGGAATACAGAAATATTGCCTGGATATTGAAGGATGTAATTAAGAAGCCAAATGTCAGTTGACACTGAAACTGGCAAGAAGTGGGAAAGGTACCAAGAAGACTTCAACACGTACACATTCAGCAAAAGGTAGGGCAGGAATAACACTGGTCACTTGCTAAATGGTGCAGGCAACCTACTGAACACTGAGAAGACTGAAGTTCTCAATGCTGGCTTTGCATCAGCCTTAATAATTATAAAGATCTGCTTCCAGATTCCCCAGTTCTTTGTGCCCAGCAATAGAGTTTGGGGAAGAAGGGCACTCCCCCTGACAGGAAGAGAGACTTAGCGTAAGGATGATGGACATACATTAGTCCTTGGTAGCAGGCAGCACGTATCTGAGGGTTCTGAGGGAACTGGCTGGCATCACTGCAAGCCTGGGCTCTTTCAGTTTGAAAGGTACAACTGAATGTGGTCGCCGATGACTGAAAAGGACAGGTACGCATCTTTGAAAATGCCAAGGAGGATATAGGGAATTACGAGCCAGTTATCCTAGACTAATTCCTTAAAAGTTTGCAGAGAAAGTAATTTTGAAAGCTTTAGGTATATGAAGGAAAAGATGCTCACTAGGAATCATCATTTTAGATTTGGGGCAAATCATTCCTGACCAACTTAACCGAATTCTGTGATGAGAGGGTTTGTCACAGAGGACCACAGTGGATGTAACTGATCTTAAAGGTCTTTTCCAGTCTAAACGATTCTGGGATTTTTCTTGACTTTAGCAAAGTTTTCACATAGAATCCTTGCAGACAAATTGAGAAAACATGAACTGAAGCAGGAGTGTGTCTGAAGACAGACACATCTCAGAGCTGCACAGTAAGACACAACAGACAAGTCTCAAGATTCAACAAGGAAAAATGCAATAAGACACAAAGAAAAAAATTCACCATGACTGTAGTTAAGCACTAGAATAGATGGCCTAGTGAGGTTGCAGAATTTTCATCTCAGGAGATATTAAAATGTGGACTAAACAAAGGCCTGATCAACCTGACCAAGCTTTAATGTTTTATGTAATGTCCAGGTTATCCCTAATTTAAGCTTGAGCTGGACTGAATGACCTCCAGAAGTCTTTTCCAACCTAAATTACTATATAAAAAAATTACTTCCATAACTGGTCATAGGATCATCTGTGTTTTCAGGAAATGTTTATTCAATACAAATTTAATCAGTTTCTAAACTATCTGCTGTGCTACGAAATAGGAGGAGTGTTTATTTTACATATAGCTTATCAAGACATGCTTAATCAAGAGACTTCTACTTTATTTCACTAACTTCTTTGTAAGGAAGAACTTGTTCCTGTTTAAAGTATAGGAAATACCTCTCCTCTGCATGACAGAATATCCTATACAGAATATTCAAAGTCCACTCCAATAATTATTCTGAAACTAAAAGCTCTGGTTTTACTTTCTTCTCTCCAGTAAGTGATGTCTATTTAGACACTGGAAGAACCCAGGCTTCTATTCCTGCATTGTACTCTGTGACTGAAAATATAAAAAATGAACTATGTAAAATACATCCATAGTGCACTGGTGTCAGTTAGTATTTCCTGATTCTCCGAAGGATTTATCCATTTTGAAATAGCTCTTCTCCACAATTCTCTGGCACACAACAGCAGCAGAAGTCCTAGTATATCACAACTTCTCTTCAGCTAGCTTTCATTTTTTTTCCTGGTCCTTCTTTTCTATGAAGCAGCATTTATTTACCCTTAACCTCTGAATATGGCATTAAAATACATGGAACAAACACTATAAATATACCTGAGATGTAAAATACTTTAGGAAATTCAAATGAGTAGGAGTTAAGAAGAGTGCTGTTGCTAGCCCTATCCTTTCAGTGTTGTTTTTCTCATGCACAAGCATGCCATGCATACAATTTTATAAATAAGCAAACAAACAGATGAGTAAATAGGCAAGCCTTCCTTTGCCATCACCTTCCATGAAGCTGAGGAGTAACTACAGGCTTCTTTTTCTGCTTCAGCTCATTATATTCATGCAATCCAAGGACAGCACCTTCTGCAGCTGCTTGTGCATCTCCGCAGGGGTCTACCTCCACACAAGGGATCTCCAGGTCCTGGATCTGCCTGCAGCCAACTGAAAAATACAGCACAGAACTGAAGGCCAGCTATTGCACAGAACAGCAAAACAGGTGTCCAAGGTGACCAATGGGACATTTCAAGGAAAAAATAATTTTAACTCAAGATATCTAAGTTTATAAGTCAGTCAAAGAGATCATGCAGTAGAATAATTAAAAATGCTACTGACCATGTACTGGAAAATTTTTACTAAACATATCAGTTGATGAATTATAATGATTAAAATGTTTCACAAGAATAAAAAAGGCAAGATCACAGTTGTTCTGACTCCTTTAAGCTCATTCTATAGCAAAGCAAGGCTCCATTATTCTGGAGTGCTATGAATTATGACTATCTACAGGTACCAGAAATTTGACATAATTTAGATTTTTGCCAAGAATATGACTGTTCTTTTCTTCCAGATGAGTTTATATACCTTTTTATAAACGATGTATTCCATAAATTTTATTTTGTTCCCAAGTAATTTAACAATGTTTTATGTCAGCTACAATGCGAATGTTAATTAACAATGTTAATGGCAGCTACAGGCTAGCACTTTGGACATAACAGCTGTCATCCACTCACAGACTATAAAGTCTTCAGTGAGAACTCTTAATTCTTATTTCACACACTTAGATGCAGCAGTCATCCTTAATTAAGGTAAGCCCTCCTCTGTCTACAACAGATAACATACTGAATCATAGTACTGATGTTGTGAAAGATATTTATTTATAACACAAATATCTCAGTTATGAAATAAGTAGCAGAAGTAAATATATGTGCATACTTAAGTATAGAGTGACCATAAAGTGAATTGGTGATGCTCCCCAGTTTCAAAATACTAATTAGGCGAGTACCTTTTCAATATCACACTGTTAAGGGAAGTTATTTGATGTAAATAACTGCAGTTACCTGTCTTCAGATTTGATTAACATTCTTGATAACTCCTTGCTTACTAAGGAAAAATTTACATGAATATCAGTGACAACAAAATGCATTTACCAAACCATGCAGTAAGTTGTGCATTTCAAAACAAAGGCATACCTAGACTTGGTCTTCAAAAATGGAACATGCTGCAGAACTGCAATTGCTTTACAGACAAAATGCTTAAAAAATTTTAAGAATAGTTAACCTGCAACAGCTGTACGAATATTTTCTTTGCCTTCATTCCAGTTTTCTTGTTCATTTATTCCAGCAGTCTTCTTCCCCAGGCCAACTACCACCACACTTGGAAAGTCCTAGATGAAGCCAACACACAAATGGATTCACTCTCCTCATTGTTACAGCCACAAGAGAGTTGTTAAAAAGACTTTACTTTCCAAATGAAACCAAGCATAGCATTAAAATACACACAGTACTTTTTCTATATCAGGCACTTTTCATTCAGAGTGCCTGTATGGTGCTGCTGTCCTGTGCTCCCAATCATTTGCCCCAGGCATGCAGTCAGTTATTCTGTTGTCCAGTTAATAATCACGTGCATTGCACATAGCAGACAGGGCTTTTTGCTCAACACATGGTAAATCTGATACTCCTAAGAGCAAGCCTAAGAGTCCTCGGAAAGCAGATCCGGCTTTCAAGATGTAAGAAAGGACAGAACTTATCTGGAGAACTGTAACCTTTTTCGGCACAGTACTATGTTCAAGGAAATAAAATCACTTCAAAAGCTCAGTGTGTTAGCTCATCTCAGGAGCTCTGCTGACAGGATTTGCCAGGTAGCAAAGCAAAGCTACACAGAGGTACACCTCTCCAGAACTCTGGAAAACAGTGTAGCACACCAGACTACATGCTTGCCTTTTAAGCTGCATGCAAGTGGAAGCAAAGAAGAAGTAATGATGATTAAAGGAACCTTTTAAGAGTGAAGTCAAATTTGTATAAAACTCTAAGCTATATATGTGAACATATATCATGTTCCTATAGCTCTTAAAAATTAAGTTAATCTTAGGCTCTCCCTTCCATTTCTGTCAGCCTCTAACGATCAGCTTTCAAACTGCTACACTGTAGTAAAGTCCTTTAGTCCACAAAATATTGAAACTTGTGTTAGCTTTCCAGAAAATCAGTGATACCACTTAACATTCTCCTGTCTTCTTTTGCAGAGATTTTTGCTACTCACTTCAGAGCCCATCCTCTATGTAGAACTGCGATAATGGGACCTTCAGTGCACTCAACTTCCATGAAATCTCTGAGAGCCTTTTTACCAAGTCCGGTGTCACCTGCATGGGGTGTCCACACAGGAATTTATACATGGTAGGCAATACTCACTTCAAATGGATTTATTTCAGATTATTTAAATAGCCTTAATGTAAGATTCAGTAACTTAGACAGGGACACCTAGTGTCACATCACATGCCTGCCTAGGAAAAAATCATACCATATTAGTCAGATTTGTGCAAAAAGCACAAATCATACCATATTGGTCAGCTTCACATACGCGCATTAGGTGTATCCTGACTTCTCAAATGGCACCAAAAGCCTGACTTTGAGCAGATGAATCCTCATCTCATACCGTTGTGATCTATCATGTCTGTGCAGACAAAAGTGCTGCTTGAAGAACAGTCCCATGTCTTGTTTTCAGAGGTTTCAAGCACCTGACTTAAAATCTCTGACAAAAGCCTATGATGGGACTAGCTTGTGTTAGAACTGTCAGGTCTGGAAGGTCTTTGCACCTCTCAGTAACTCCTCACGCACTCACCCCTCCTGGACACAGGAGGCACGGAAGTCAAATCCAAAACTGCCATGCTTTAGCTCATTCAGGAAGCAGCTATTCAGAACACAGCACCTTTGGAGCAGATTTGTTCACCTCCTCTCCATTTGCAGCACACTGGAGGGAGTACAGGACTGCACAAAAGGCTGTGCAAGCATGGGCAGTGCAGAACAGGAGTTGAGAGGATCAAGAGGAGGGAAGAAGAGCAGGCCATTTATACAAGCACAGCAGTGAACTCTGCTTAAAATTAGATGTAAGGGCAAACTTCACATATCAATCAACTAGCATACAAAACCACGAAGTTCATACCTGATGCAAACCATGAAACATGCGTGTTTTGCCTTTCTTCAAAGGTGGCCCACATCTAGGACACAAAAAGATTCTTTCAATACAGAAGTCCTTAACTTGTGATAAATCTAACAGTACTACATTCATTCCACGACCACACAGTGAGCCACACAAATGTACTGGGATGCCTGGCCCTGTGCTGATTCATAGCAGAGGACAGGTCCCATGAACATTTTGCATGTTTGCTCAGTGCTTGATTTTATCATGGGAGTTCCCCTTCAAATTGTAGAAGCAAATACCAGCCTGACAGTGATATGGACACAGACACAAATAATGAAAAAAAAGATCATTCCTACTGGTACGTGTAGGTACTTTAATCCATTTCAGAAGCTTATCATACACTTACAGAGAGAGAAGTGCTCTCAGCTTTCCAGACACAAGCCTATCAAAAGCATCTCCTGCACTAGTGAGCTGGGCAGCACCATCATCCTTTTCACCAGAGTAGACTCCCAGAACAAGACCCTAGGAAAGGACAGGCGTTAATGTAAACAGCACGAAATTTAGAGACCCAGAGAGGCAGCGAGCACACTGTTCAAACTATTGCTGCATCTGTATATATTTATCTCAGTTTTTGAATTTATCTAACATGATGCACACAGTAACACTTCAGTAAACCAGGATCAACTATTACAACTACTTTAAAGTGTGAAAAAGAAATCAGGTACAACATAACTGAACTTACAACAATTCTGCCGAGCACATAAAGACAAAAACTCTTTCAATCAGTAATTTTAAGTACAAAAGAGCTTCTCCCCGCCAGCGCAGACCACCTCCAGCCCGGTACACCCAAGAGGAGCACAGGGAGCCGCACCACTCCTGACTCAGCTCCGGGGAGCACACGGGGGCTCAGCCGAGAGCCGCGGGGCCGAGCGGAGGAAGGGACACGCAACGCCCGCCCCGGCTTCCCCCGCCGCCCCTCACCTTCCCGGCCGCCCCGCGGCTGTGGCCCCGCGGCGAGGGGCCCTGCGCCGAGCAGCTGCAGGCCCGGGGCACGTCCCGGGCGAGGCGGCGCGCAGCCACGCTCCGCACGCAGGGCAGCAGCATGGCT
>VWPU01021962.1:0-42130 GCA_013398955.1 Callaeas wilsoni | reverse complement strand
AAGGCGCGGCCTGTGCGCGGCCCTCGGCGGCCCCGTCCTCGCGGAGCCCCCGACATGGCTCCTGCCGGGGGGGCGGGGGAGGCGGTGTCACGGCGCCGCCTGCGGGCCCGGCCCGGCCGCCCCGCCGACAAACAAAGGCGGCGGGAGCGGCTGGGGCAGTGCCGGGTCCCCGCGGGTGGGGAAAGCCTCACGGGCTCCGCGTCCCCGCTCGGGCAGGACAGAGGCTGAGCTGCAGCCGACGGTCTCAGGGCCTTAATACGGAGCTTCGCCTCGTCTTGGCCGGGTGGCCGAGTGCTCCGTAGCGTTCCCGTCTGTCTCTCGGGGCAGCGCCGGGAACACCTGCGGAGGGGGGCGGGGGGGCTCTGGACACGGTCACTGCTGCTGCTGCCTTGTTCTAAGTTCTGTCTGCCAGTAACTCCGGTGTTACCCACCGTGCCGCGCCTGTCGCCGCACGGCGCTCTGTGACAGATGTGCTCACACAGTCCTTCTCAGTACCACCAGGCTGAGGGATACGATGGTTAGAAATTGGGCATCTTGCAATTCCTCACTAGGAGCTTCTAGCTGCGTGGATGATCATATTTTTTTTTCCTGATTTTTTTTTTCTTAATGGAATACATATTAAAAATAAAATGACTTAATAAAGAAAGAGGAACTGGGGATGGAAAGGGCTTCTTTGTTCTGTCTTCTCCAGAACGTTACAAGTCTAAGAGCTCAGGACAAGAGCAGCAGAAATACATGCAACATGGTGACTGGTGAGTCCAGATTGTCCACATGCTGCAAGTTGTGTGTGTGTTTTCAGTAACCTCAGTCTAAGTTTTATCAACTAACCGTATGTGCTCATAATCTTCAAATAATTTCTTGAACCTTACTTCCTGAAAAAAATGCAGTTATGCTGCACAGAGAGGAGTTACCTTCCTTTATTGGAGAAACTTATTGCCGGGATGCTCTTTTTTTAATTTTAAAATGCAATATTAAAAACATGTTGCTGAGATCCAGTGAGGGTGGGCGTTTGCAGTTTCCAGTGCGTGTCTGTGGGATAAATGGAATGCACCAATTAGTGTGTTTTAATAACTAACAGTGAAAGTGGTGACTGCAGCAGCAAGCTGTATGTGTTGCCCTGCAAAAGCCTGTTGAATGCACCCTAAAGTCTTACAGAGGTTTTCTGCTATAAACGCAGGTTGGTTTAGTTTTAATAAGTAAAATTTCTGGAAGTGCAGCATCACTTTCCTGAATCTTCCTCTGGACCTGGTACCTCCACTGCTGCATGGAGTCTTGTGAAGTGCAGTTTTGGGCAGTTCAGCGCTTTTAGTTAAATAATCCCAAGCAGCCTTAAAACTGATATGATCTATTTCAAGAGACACTGTTACATACAGGGTCTGTAACTGCAGCTGTAGAGAAAACCCAAGGAAGATCTTGCTGCTCTTCTGGGGCAGGAACAGATGCCTCGTGGCATGGTGGGGCTCTGGTCCATGCCTGGCACTTGGAATACTGCGGGGACTCAGCTTAGTGCCTCTTTAGTATAGTAACTTCAAGAAAATGTGAAGGAATTTTTTTTTTTTTCGTGGTAGAAGAAGGGAAAGAGATTTCTTCTGACAGCTTGTGAGAGAGGAAGATTTACTAGTAGGGGAAGACTGGCCTAGTAGGCTCTTGATTTTGATGCTAACAAGGACTAATTAAAGTGGACCAGCTGAGCAGGGTCAAGGATTTGTATTTAAGAAATTTGTGCTTGCTTTGTTCTGCTTCCTGGTGGTCAGAAGAGGTCGGTGATGGTTTGGTGGTAGACCTCTGCTGCTTATGCTTCTGGGTTTCTTGTGGCTTCTGGTCTCTGATGCGGGAGAATGATGTAGCTTGTGAAAGAAGAGTTGGAGTTTCGAAAGTGGAAGTGAGGACTAACAGCTTCCATTGGAAACAGTGGCCCTGCTGACCTCCATACTCTCTCCTTTGACAAGATTAACAGCAGGTGGATATCTGTTCCCTGAGTTGTTACAACATAATAAAAACTGATGCAGGAGCAGGAAGGGAGCACCTGGGAGAGGTGAGCCCATCCAGTTCAGCAGCAGCTGGCTGTCAAAGAGCACCTGTAGCACTTATGTCTCGGATCCCAGCATGGCATCCTTGAGGCTTATTCTTCAGAAGAGTCTTCCCTCTCAAAGCTGTATCTGCTAGTGTACCTCAGGGTGGACATGGAAAATGATGATGCTCCTTTGAAAGCCTCACTCTAGTATTGAAGTCAAATACTTGAAAGTTCCAAGTAGAAGACTGGGACAAGTTAATTGCTCAAAATCTGTTTTCCAACCTCAGAGTATATAATGGAGCATCATGCACTTAGATGCAAAACACATTTCAGTGTGCCTGCTGAAGGTCTTGTCTGAGCACTTAGTCCCTATGGATGCATTAACATCGTTGTTCTCCCTTGGTTTCACCCTGGGCGTATGGTCACCTGGGAAGGGGTTAGTAATTTGTGCTGTAGAGTTGTAGAGTACTCTTGCGTGGCTCTTGGAGAAGTGTGTAGTCTTACTGGCTCTATCATCCAGAGCTGGCTTGAAAATGTCAGATTGGTGTCTCTGAAAGAATGTTTTTTGTGTCCAGATGTCAGCTCTACAGGAGCTTCTGTATGCTGATATTTGCAGAGCTGTTGGATTTGCTATGTGAACACCATTATCTGGCGTTTTTTACTAAGCATTGCTGCTTAAGTATATTTTAAGAATATATTCTGTAGAAATCTTGTACAGCAACAAATGTGTCTTAAAGACTTAAGAAACCATAGATAGAGCACAAGTTGCCTTATATGTGTTCCCCTTACCTTTAAGTTTTTTTTTCTCCTGTGAGCCTGGTGCAGTGCACTAGCCATGAACCTCCATGTAAACAAAAACTGTGTGTTTGGACTGCTGTCACGTAATAGTGAAGAGAGGTTAGAGTTTGCTTCAGCTCTCCCAGGTTTTGGTGATAACTGGCACTGGACTTACGCAGTGTGCTTGAGTGTCAGTGAAAGCCTAGAGTTAACTCCCATTTTCACACAGGCAGGCTTTTGCAGTCTTATATTCAACCATAGCCCTGTCTCAGATCTACTTTGTTAAATCATGCTGAAAGGACACATAAAGCTCTGGTTTTGTACGTGTCCTCTTTAGACCTACAATCATAATGTACATAGTGATGTCTGTCTGTTTTTCCTCCTTTATGCAGCTTGATCTAGTAGTGCTGAATCACCTCTTCTTTCTCCTGATCTTGTACTGTTTCACATCTTTTTACAACTGTCTCAGTATCTGGTGACGTTACAGCTCAAATGTATTTATGCTCTATCAAGGCTAATTAGTGCCTTAGAAACACCAGTATACTCACTGCAAAAACAATTTGTGGGTTTAAACAAGTCAATAAGAGAAGAATGCTGTCAGAGTATACTCTAGAACTGTCTGATGTTCTCAGGTGGAGTTATCTTCGCTGGTGGTGGTTTTTTTCTTTGCTTTCACTTCCACCCTGATCATCTTAACTTCTTTTTCTGTCTTTCTTTTGTCTTCACACATGGCATGTTTCATGTTAACCTCTTCCTATATTAAAAGGAGATCAAGAACTGATGCTGCTGTTGCCTTTGTCATTTCCAGAGCTCTGCTTCTCCATGTGTGTAGTTCCCAGTTTGAGGAAATCCCTGGATTCCAGCACTCTCCTTTTGCTTGCTGTGTTCAAATCGATGAGGCTGTCCTAGTCCTAATAGCAATGGGCTGAATGCTGCATCTGTTGCTCTTCTGTTGTGCTTCCCATTAGCTGCCTAGAACAGAACTGCACGGCCTGACAGAACACACCGCTCAGTTCCCCACCTCTGCGGCTGCAAAGCAGGGCCGCAGATATTGATTTCTGAGCCTCTCTCGCTAACAGTGCATGCTGCAAACAAACGGAATGTACGACTGGATTTGTATGGCACAGGACTTGTCTGGTCTGGGTGAAGTACAGAGCTAGGAGAGTTTACATGGCAGTGAGCTCTGGGAGGAGGAGGAGGAGTCACACCTGGGTATCATTGAGACTCCCCTGAGCTGCTAAGGGTTAATCTGAGAAATGTGTAGTAGCACTAGATGCCTCCTAAAACTAAAGCATCTGGCTGTGCATGTTTGCCAGTTTTCATACAGTACTTGGTACGAGAGATTAGTTACTGGAGTTAAGAATATCCTTGCATCAAGGGAGTGCTGTAGTTAAGACTTTTACTTTCTCTTTCTTTAAGGAACCCTGAGGACCTTGCAATATGAATAATTCTCTGGAGAACACCATTTCCTTTGAAGAATACATCCGTGTGAAGGCGCGAACGATCCCCCAGCACAGGATGAAGGAGTTTCTAGACTCCCTTGCTTCCAAGGGGCCAGAAGCTCTCCAGGAGTTTCAGCAGACGGCCACCACCACAATGGTGTATCAGCAGGGTGGCAACTGCATTTACACGGACAGCACAGAGGTGGCTGGGTCTTTGCTTGAACTTGCTTGTCCTGTGACAACCAGTATCCAGCAACAAACTCAGCCAGAGCAGCAGATACAGGTTCAGCAACCGCAGCAAGTCCAGGTAAGCATCTGAAATAATCTCTGAATGTGTATATGGCTTGCTGACTGGTGGAGTAGTGTGTTCAGAGGTGCTGTCTAACCTTAAGCCTCAGACAAATACTTAAGAGGCGGGGCTAATTACCTTTATATTGAACAGCAGTATTTCCCTTTCATTTAAGGAATTTGGTAGTAAATTGGCTCTCTTGACTGTGCCTCCCTGCAGCCCTGCTGTAGGAGGAGCCGTGTACATAGCAATGGAGTGGTGTCACCTATTGGAGAAATGGTGGACAGTTCTGGCATGTACACAACTCCCAAAGCCTTGCGCTCTGAAGTGGCTATAAATACCAGCCCCCTCTGACTGTCTGATTGTTCAGGGTGGCTGTGGGATTGAGCTTGCCTTCAGGATTTTGTTTTCTTAATAAAATCAATAATCTTTAGATGGTTTTCCTTGAACATTCTAAAAGTTGTCGTTCTCAAACTGGCTTTTAAGTGAGGGAAAAATGCAAGAGAGTCAACTTTAGGATATGAACCAGGGGAAGATACATTTCAGGAAAGGAATTCTAAAGGATGCATATACATCAAGGTAGATTATCTGTTTGCACAGTGGAAGGAGTTGGGTTTTTCGTTTGTTTGTTTTTTTTAAAGTAGATACTACATTAGGCATTTTATTAAGTATTAAGTAAGCAAGTCCAGTATCAGAGGAAAAAAACCAAACCAATTTTATAACTTAGGATAACTGCTTTTGTCCTCAGATACATTTTGTAATTTGAAGAGTTCATAGGTGGCAGGGCATTTACTAAGATTTTTCTGTGATATGTCTCTAAACAGCTGAACTCTGCCTATGGCTGTAATCCTGATACACTTGAGATACGAATCTTTCTGGTTTCTGTAGCAGAATGTAAAGCTGCGAGCTTTTTTTTTTTTTTTTTTTTTAAAACAATAAGCAAGGATATGGAGTCACAAATGACTGGAGATAAGGTAGTGTGAACTTGCTGCAGTGCAGTAGACTTGTGCCAACAGCTCACTTGAGTGCTTTTATCCTACAGCAAAGACAAACTTACCTCCTTCACTGGTAACTCGTCTCCAATTACTCTCTATTGAGTAAATGAATGCTTAACTGGGACTTCTGTAACCTGTTGCCCTACAGTAACTTGTGTTGAAAGGCTTTTGAAGAACAGAAACCTGAAGTCTTTCAAGCATGACTTGGATCTCTACATGAGGCTGTTAAAACTGATGAAGAGTGGGTTGCCAGCTAGTATGTTTTCTGGAAGAAGTTTTGTTTTTCAGCAGAAGAGCTAGGAGGGTTGGCTTTTGAGTGCCTCAGCCTTGAAGGTATGGAAAGCCCCCAAACAAACTGTAAAAGTCAAAAGGAGTATTTTTTTTTTCTTCCCTGTCTCATTTTTTTTCCTCTTGCTGCCTTCTTTCAGAACTACTCAATTTTCAGGCTTGACCCTTGCAAGTCTTTTAGTAACAGAGATAGGGAGGGAGGTCATATATCATATGTTCCAGAGAAAAATAACCTGACCTTCTTGTAAATAAGCATAGAGTTGCTGCCAGAGACTGGTTCCTGATTTTTGAACTGAATGACCTGCACCCTGAATATGAAAAACTTCTCATGAAAGTCAAGGTGTCAGCAGCTTTCCTAAAGAATGTTGTCTACTCTCTTCTTCTTGTTTTTGATGTGCTTTTACATACCTGCTTTCCCATCCGTACAGATCATCGTTAGTATTTGTATTGCCTACCCTGCTGCTCACTTTAGGTGGCACATTTGTTACTAGATGTGGCTGCAGCTTTTTTGTATCAGCAGTGCAGCTGGACTCAGGTGTATTTGAGCAACTATCTCAGAGTAATCTTAGTTTTTCTGTAAGAATAGGGTGGAGAAGAATGTCTTTACCCTTTTGAAAGAGTGTTTTTCTGTCTTTCAGGATTTCTTATCAAGATATAATTTATGTTAAACCCATGATTTAGTGTTCACTTATCTCTGCACTGTCACTGTGGCAGCAGTGGCAGAGCACAGCTTCTGGATAAAGCTGGATTTTGTGACTCTGGGGAGTGACAGTGCTCCACCATAGCAGTGCACCCGGTCCAGCTGGCTCCCTGTGCTGAAATACTGCTTGTGTTGTATTATGATGAATTTTGGTCATCTGCCGAAGCCTCTTAGCTTTTGATTATACTTATGTCATCCTGGTACTTGACTTGGTAATCTGTTTAGTTCTTGCTAATCCAATTGCAAATCAGTGGAAGACCCTTTGGATGACTGTGCTTGTGTCTGGCAGTGTGACAGTGCTGCTGAAGGTGACTAACAGTATGACCAGTCAGATGACCTCACAGTTGCAAGTGCTGATGATGATCTTACCATCATAGAGATAGACAGTGCTCAGGTTTCATCCTGGATTTTACTTGCTGTGAACAACTAAAGACACAGTATGACTGCTTGCTGCTTTTATTTATTCTGACAAAATAAATTTTCTCTTTGAAGAAGTTGCTACCTTAAGGTTTTCTTGCCTAAAAGGTTCAACAGTGTTTTATCAAATGTTTATTTTACAGGATGAGTGGATGCAACTGTTGGGTTATGTACACTAGTCATTGCTACAGTTCAGGTGTCCTGGAGCTCCTTCCATGCCCAGTATCACAGGGGTGCCATAAGTGACCTTAAAGAAGGAGTTTAGTGTGTCAAGTTGTCATACTTTGTTGTGCATCAGGGAGTGGCGGGAAAAGTCTGTGTTTCACTCCAGTCAAGTAAGAGTTTTATCAGTTCTGCTTTTGATGAGATTGTTGCTCTTTGGTCCTGTGCATTGAGGCCATCAAATTGATAATGCCAGTGAGGTGTTTAGGGCTGACTGGCTTCCCAAATGTGGTACTTCTGCAGAGGTCAGTGAACCTCTTGTGCCTCTTACATGAGAAGCTTTAACTGAAAAAATATCAGAGGATAGAAAGTGTCTTTAATTATGATATGTGTGGAGAAAATCCTCAGTTTCAGCTTTTTATGAACAGTCTGATGTCTAGGTGGCAAGATTTTCCTGGGCAGGGCTTGAGGGAGAGGGTGCTACATGTGAGCAAGGTCACTGAACTGTATGGGGAATGGTTAAATGCCTGTGTAAAATCTTTCAATTAATACTTGTGCCTTTCTAATTGCTCAGTTCCTTATGTGTTTACTGTTCAGCCTGTTCTGTGACTTCAGGCCATTATAGGAGGCTAGACATTATTAATGACACAAGGCAGGGAAAGATGCCCTTAAATAGCTTAGAAAAAAGTCTTATCTCTGGCTCTGCACAGGATGTATCTTTGCTTCTGATGGATGTACCTTCCTCTTGCCTCTCTACTGGTTTTGAAGTTTAGCTTGGAGGTAGAGTTCCTATTTGCTTATGTTTGAAAAACATGCCAGTATGATTTTAGTGTAGTGGCAGGTATTAATTAGCATTTGCTAGGGCTGAGTGGGACACTTCAAAGAGTGGTTATAGTCAAGAGTGGTGTTTTCGAGGTAGCATCTACTTGTATATGGGAGTAGGCTTCTGTTGGAGAGGTGAGCTATTTTTCCTTGGTTCATATGTTTTAACTGTCTTAGACCTAAATCCCTCCCCAGTGTACAGTTTGACAGCATAATCTTGATATTGTAACTGTTCAAACACACCCAAGGCCTAATTTAGCTGATGGAATTCTCTCTCTGATGTTGATGAATGAGCAGAGGAAAAACCTGGAGTGAGAGTCAGTCTGGCAGTTGTTCTGAAAAGCTGATTTGTACCCTTCCCGTAGACCTTGTTTACTTAGATAGCAAAGGACTTCCTGTAAAGTAGTTAAATAACAAGTTCTGACATTTCCTGCTACTTCACTGATCAGTCTTTTCACTTACTCTTCACTTACACTTTTCATATCTGTTTTGTACTTGCATGTACACTTTCTGGTGTAACTTTAGAAGGAACTCTTTGTTATGGTGTTAGTTTTTAGTGCTGGACTTGATTTAGCTTAGGACTGTTGTTGAGGGAACTGTATTTTAAGTCTTCTGTCCTTAAATTGGGCTAAAAAACCTGAGATTACTCTTCTCATGCTCTCACTAACTTTTTTCCCAAGTATTTGACTTTGTGTGGGAAGTTTGAGATGCACCCACGTTCCTTCTGGGGGCATTTGGAGCATAATTCCCACAGCAAGTTGGCCACCTGCCCCTTTTTACCTCTTACAGGTTTGAAGCCTGTCATTTGGGATTCCCTCCAGATGAAACTAAGCTGTAAGATGCAGTCTTGTGTCTTGGTGATGTCAAACTTGACTGGTGGGCAAGACTAGAACTAAGTTTGAAATAGTCTTCTGGAATGTATAGTGTGGACATACATCCAGTCTTGCTCTGGAGGTCTGCTCCTGGTGTGTACTACTGCTTTCTGGTTTAAATACAGCCTCAGAAACCAAGTTCTCTTTGTGAAAAGACGCATTTAAGAGCCTGTCAATTGCTCTAGGACAAGCTACATATCAAAAAATCCATGCAGGAAAGAGTTTCTATGTGTGCTCATTTAGAGTTAGGTTTTAGGAAATGTTAGGTAATCCAGTCAGTCTGCAGATGAAAGATTTAACAAGCAAAGAAAATCTCAGTTGTTTCAGAACCACAGTTCTGAAACAACTAAGTCTGATTCCTTTTTGGGCAGAGAATCCATGCAGGGCAGACATGTTATGACTCCTACTTGAAAGTTTGTCTATCAACCATTAAGAAAAAAAGTTTTGGCAACCAGGCTTCAGATGTTCTCATGGTCGTGGGGTTACTTATTTACTCTTTGCATGTGCTCAGTTCAGGACAGAATATGTTTTCGGGCTTGATGTGACAAAGATTTCCTTTAAGGGACTTTAGATCTGCCCACTTGTTACGATACAGAGTTGATTTCTGATGCTTTTGATTTTCTAGGCAGCTAGTAGTTGATCCAGCTTCCAGCTACTTTATGGTGAAAAGGCATTTCTCTGTGTCATGGTAGCCTGCTGGGAGGTGGTTCTTCCATGCTGTTGCATCCAGACTTTTGGCAATAAATAGTATTTCAGTATTGGTAACTTACATTCCTTTCTTGCACCAGTAACCTAGGAATTGCCAGCATAACATGTTTTTGCTTTAATCTTCAGCATAAAGTGAAGATTTAAAGTCCTCCCTGTTGGTCTTGGCCTGTAAATTTAAAACATTCCCTTTTGTACAGAGTCTTTTATAAAGTCATCTGCTGCTGATTGTTAGTGTAGTTCTTTGTCTAACTTGCTATCTGAGGAAGAAAAGGACAGTCAGGTCAATATAAGAAGCCTCTGGTCTCAGACTGGGTTAAAGCCTGTAAATCCAAAACGGCTGCTTGTAGCCCTCCTGGATACAACCTACTAGAAAATAGGGAGGGATTTACTGCAAGATAAAAAAATGAGTGGTTGTTAAAAATTGATGTGTAATTCACAGGGGATGCATAATGTGTGGTAGGTAGAGCTCCAATATCCTTTTAAATAGGACCACTCTCAGTCAGAAGCATGATGTCTGCAGTTTGGAACATGGAGAGCTTCAAGTGATTCTGGAGTTTGACCTCATGTTGTTGGGGTCTGGACTCATTCTTTGGGTGTTAGCAATAACAGGGTGGACTCTAAAGCAGTAGCAAGACATCCCTGTTGTAGGAGTTAGGATTTAGTCCTGGGGGAGTTTAGAAGGGCCTCAGGGCATGACTGCTCCTCTGTCAAAAGTGGTGGAAGTTGCCCCTGACTTTCAAACGCTGTAGGCTCAGGTTTTGAAATGGTTAATGGTTCAAAGCTGCACCGGGGGAGGTTCAGAGTGGACATTAGGAAGTATTTCTTTACCAAGAGAGTGGTCAAACACTGGAACAGGCTTCTGAGAGGTGGTTGGTGCCCCAAGGCTGTGGTTATTTAAGAGGCGTTTAGACTGTGCTGTTAATGACATGCTGTAGCATATGGTCAGCCCTGAAGTGGTCAGGCAGTTGGACCAGATGATCAGTGGAGGTCCCCTCAAACTTAAACAGTCTGTTTACAAGAATGCTGTCTTGTTCCATTTGTTCTTAGACTATGCCTCTTGCTGACAATGCCTCTTTCTTAAACCAATTCCATTACCTTTCTAATTGTGCTTATGAGATAAAATTGTTTCAGCGCAGGAGGAGACTTTGAATTCTTACTGCTAGCAAAAAAAAAAGTCTTTCCTTTATATATGTTACAGCACTCACAGGAACTGTAATGTAAAATTTTGTGCGGAAAGAAGGTGGGGGTGCTCTTAAGGTGCTCTCAGTCAACCTGTGCAAATTCTGAAAACGCTACAGAAGTACAGGACAAATGACACATTTACCTCTTTCCATCCTTTTGAATCCTAGCGGATAAAGCAAATGTTTCTTGTGTGAAACTGAAAATATCAGTGCAATAAAACGTGTAATTTGTTCAGTCTTTGACCTTTGCCTTGAAGATAATCTTTTGAACAAGGACTTAAATTAATAGTAAGGACTATATTAGTGATTTTTAACGTGAAGTATTTTGGAGAATTCTTGCCTTGGGGGTGTGATTGCAACTGGCTTTCTTAAACTGAACCCTTACCTGGGATCCATGTTTGGGCCTGTTTGCCTAAGGCAGTACTCATGCTCCAGGGCAAAGTGATATCAAATAGAACTGAGGAAACATCTCATAGGTGAGTTCATCTTTTTCAATTGACTGCCTGATCAAATCACTGATTGATGCAGCTTTTTAAACTGTCATGCTGACATAAGGTCACATGCTTCTTGTTACCTTGCAGGAAATTTATTATAGAGTCACCACGTCATCTGGATTACAGTATACTGCAGAGAGTTCCCAGAAGGAACTATACCCTATTCTTCCTGGAAAAAAATTAATTCTTAACAGGAGGTGACTTACAAATCTGGCCTGCCAGTGAGGCATTTTGCTACCCCAGCTTTTCCTTAGCAACTCTTAATTGGCTGTATATGGGTCTTTAACATTTTTCAAGACTTCTTAGCAGCAATGCTGGGAAGTGAGATTTTGTGCACAGCAGGCCTGCGTTGTAGTTGTTTTTGGTATTATCAGGCTGGCTAGTGTGCTGTCTCTGTGCAAATGCTGCATTAGTCTGACTGGCTCCAGGAAGTGATGTAGAAAAAAGTGAGAGAACAGTGAGTAGGAAGACATTTAGTCTTGCAACTAAGTAAGTCCGCTTTGGCTCCAGAAAGAGGTGTTGAGTAATTAACCCTCCCTTAAGATAGTGTGTTAATGAAGCTTAGAGAAACAGATGGTCAGGAGTACCTGGAATATCACTTCTAGGACAAGGCAAATGTAACAAGTTGTCTGTGTACATGTGAGGAAAAGTGGAGAGGTGTTTGGACAAGGGATGTGACGCTATTGAGACCTGAAATTTGTGCTGGAGCCTACCTCTGGCTGCTGGCTTTCAGTGTGCTGCTGGACTACTCCTAGGTATTGTGGCAGACCTTGGACAAATGAGCATTAATGTGAGAGGGTGTGATTTTTTATTTTTTTTTTTTTTCCCCCACCCTAAAAGGAACTGATTTGGAATCAAGTCAACAGGTTTTGTCTCTGTTATTCTGCATTGTGTAAGTGCATGAGTTAGAAAATACAACTGAATAGTTTGGACAATAAATGGTATTAAATGGGATAAGTAAATAATGAAAAAAAAGTTTGTTTTAATTATCATTGCCAAAGAAATTCTTCTAGAGTTTAAAAAACATGCTGCAGTGTAGGCCATTAATGCGTGATGAAGATTGAGGTTGAACTTGCCACATTGTGTGTTGACACCCGCTTGAGTAGCGTTACTATTAATGATAGGTTTCAAAGTAATATTCCTGTGCTTTATGAGAAAAGAGCCAAGTGCTGGTTTCGACTTACCCATATTTCTTACTGCCTGTCACCAGCAAGTGATCCTGTGTCCATCTTGGGACTGGGGTGGGCAGCAGTAAAACAATCTTTAGAGTGTGGTAAGAATGAGGCAAGCTCCTGTGATTGTAATGCGCGTGACCTTAAAGTCTTGGTATTGCAAGACCTGTGCTAAAGTAACATTTTAGCAATGCAAATAGCTTTGAAGACTTTTGGATTCCAAGGATGGAATCTGTTGGCTTGAGCCCATAGAGCTTTGAGGGTGGAGATGTAGCTCACGTGCTGTTCTCTCTGTGCTGAAAGTCATGTGCAGTGCTGAGCAAACACATCTACTGCATCACTGTTATCAACCAGGCACTTCTAGAATAACTTGGTTTCATTTTCCTGGAATCTTTACTAATGGATTAATATATAGAATCAAAAGTGAGCGTAAAAGACCTGGAGCATAGATCTTGAGTGACAGACTATCTCTGCTGAATCACCGATGTTTGCTGATCTCTAACTGGTGGCTTGGTGTCATTGCAGGTTCAGGTCCAGGTCCAGCAGTCACCGCAGCAGGTCTCCACCCAGCAGCTCTCTCCACAGCTCTCTGTCCATCAGGCTTCGGAGCAGCCAATACAGGTCCAAGTGCAGATCCAAGGCCAGGCGCAGCAGCAGGCATCCCAGACAATACAGAGTCAGTCTCTTCAGAGCCCCAGCCCATCGCAGCTGCAGGCAGCTCAGATCCAAGTGCAGCATGTGCAGACTGCCCAGCAGATCCAAGCTGCAGAGCTACAGGAGGAACACATACAACACCAGCAGATCCAGGCCCAGCTTGTGGCAGGACAGGCCATTACTGGTGGCCAGCAGATCCAGATCCAGACAGTCGGGGCACTGTCACCCCCACCTTCTCAACAAGGCTCCCCACGAGAGGGAGAGAGGCGGATCAGCTCTGCGAGTGTCCTTCAGCCAGTGAAGAAACGTAAAGTGGATATGCCTATTACTGTATCATATGCTATTTCAGGGCAGCCAGTTGCCACAGTGCTGGCCATTCCTCAGGGCCAGCAGCAAAGTTACGTCTCTTTAAGGCCAGACTTGTTAACAGTGGACAGTGCCCACCTGTACAGTGCCACTGGGACCATTACTAGCCCCACCGGAGAGACGTGGACCATCCCTGTTTACTCCGCTCAACCACGTGGTGACCTTCAGCAGCAAAACATAACCCACATTGCCATCCCTCAGGAGGCCTACAATGCCGTCCACGTCAGTGGCTCGCCCACGACACTGGCTACAGTGAAGCTGGAAGATGACAAGGATAAGATGGTGGGAAGTACTTCAGTAGTGAAGAACTCTCATGAGGAAGTGGTGCAGACTCTTGCTAATTCGATCTTTCCAGCACAGTTTATGAATGGCAACATCCACATTCCAGTGGCAGTGCAGGCTGTGGCAGGGACATACCAGAATACAGCACAGACAGTGCACATATGGGACCCGCAGCAGCAACAGCAGCAGCCCGCACCCCAAGAGCAAGGGCAGCAGCAGCAGCTACAAGTCACTTGCTCAGTAAGTTAAAACTGCCTCTTGGTCTCAGTTTGTGATTAACAACTTACAAATATTGTGGAGAGGGAGCATGCCAACAGACAGCTGGTGTCTGGCAAGCAGAGATGCATCTGTTCTAGAAGCCTGAATGTGACATAGGGCACTTGACTCCTGATGAGTATAAGACTTTCATGTGGTAATGTTGGTACATAGTTATAGGTTTCAAAACTTTCCAAAAGAAAGTACAGTCTTAATCTTAGTGTTAAAAATTAATAGATACGTACTGATTGCCAGACTCTTCATAGCAGGTATTCTGAGGTCTGCAGTACTTTCCTGAGCCGTTCCAGGGGTTGCAGTGGACAGGCAGGGATAATTGCAGCCAAGTAAGGTATGCTGATATGTACTAGTCATTATCAGTTACTTTGTGTTATGCTGCACATGGAGTCCACAGCAGATCCAGTGCCTGGGTAAAGTATCGAAATCTGACTAGCTGTAAGCAAACTTCCTGGATCAAGTGTACTTTAGCGTACATGAGATATTTAGGGGCATAAGCCCCATAATACATAGGCAATTCCAGGAGGGATGTACTCTCTCTTTAGAGGGGCAATAAAGCTACTAGAGATGACCATCACACTTCTGGGAGTTGACCCTCTCAAAACTGTGAAACTGAGAAGGAATTTGCCTGCCTTCCCTGTGCTCTCCTCTGGCATTGTGCTTCTAGGGGATCTGGGCAAGTTGCAGCAATTTTGCTCTATTGGTGAAAATGTAAGTTTGTTAAGAAGCATCTGCCAGTTCAGCAGATTTACTTCAGCCTATGTCCAGCCTTCACACTGGACAAGGTGTCTGTGAGTTCAGGGCAGAAGACTGTCCCTTGGATTGGGCTGATGAAGGGAGTTGGCTCTGGAAAGCTTTCAGCTCTCTGGAGAGTAATGTGGCAGCACTCTGGAGGAGAGCAGAGGCTCAATCCTGGCTCCTACAAAGACAAGGTGTCAGTTCACCCTTGGACTCTTTAAGGCGGAGAGAGGCTTTGCTTCACAACTTAGTCGCCATCTGCCTTGATTAAAGCTGGGCCTTTTCAGTCAGTCTCTCTGCAGCTGTTCTACATGCTGCAGCTGCAGGGGCTGATAAGCAAAAAGCTACTAAGGGCTGATGCAGAAAATAAAAAACCAACCAGGGGCAATTGGAGGGGTCCGGTCTGAGACTCTTGCAGACTTTGCCTCTTAAGCTGTTGGGCTTTTATACTGAGTAAGGTAGAGGTATTAAAAGTCTCTATGCTGTTTTCATATGCCGTGGTCTCTAGTACTGTCAGAGCAACTTCCACTAATATTGACACTTAGCAGTATCAAAGGAAAAGCTGCTTTTTGGAGTAGCTCTTAGGAAGGAAAAAAACAAAACTGTTTTGATGTAAGAATTGCTATTTCTGTAACATTCAGGGTGCCAGAGAGTTTGACTAAGGTCTGTAAAGCTGTTAATTGAGGTAGCTGTGAGACTCTGTGGCATGGAATTGAGAAGCTGTAGTGAAGAATGCACAGTGAATGCAGCTGGAGGGCTTGCCGTTGGTTTTAGATTGGTGCTATTGGTTGCCTGACAAGTTTCAGTTTGAGATCGAAGTTCTTAGTGACCTAAGGTCCCACTGCAAAGGAGATTTCCAAAGGTCTGGAGATGCCTTAAGTCTGTAATAAATCATGCAGTCACTCCTCACACAATAGTAGCTAGTCCTCATTAGTAGTATTTGATATTTTGAGAACATTGCGTTGAAACTGAATTGATTTGATGCTGTGTTCTGGTCTTAATGCTTTATACGTCTTAGAAGTGAATTAATCTTATCCATCATTGACAATAAGAACAGAATGTATTTATTCTGTGTGCCTGTTATGTACTGCTTAAAGAAGAGCCTTGATAGGGAGGGATGCCAGTGGTATATGGCACGTGATTGTACCCAGGACCTTCCTCAGGGCAGGCTAGGTGTGCAGCAGCAGTGGCTAGTAAAGCTGGTGGCACCTTCTTGTTCAGGGTCTGGTGGTCTCTGTGGGCTGCTCTTGTAGTGAGATGGACTTCAGTGGTGATTCAGAGTGACAAGTGAGCTGAAGACAGATCTGTCCATTCAAACCGAAAGTTTTTGGAGTGTAGAATATTCTTTTGTGAGCAGCAGTTCAGGTTGGACAGCAAAAGCTGCATTCCTTGGACTAATTTTTTGTTAGGAGTCTAGCAGAAGGCTGGTATCCTGGGGCTACAGGTATTGTGGGATTCTTGGTTTTTGTCCAGCTGATGCATATTGAAGTGCGTATATAAAATGAAGTGTTTTCTTTCATAGGCTCAAACTGTTCAGGTTGCCGAAGTTGAACCACAGCCGCAGCCGCAGACTTCACCTGAACTTCTACTTCCAAACTCTCTGAAGCCAGAAGAAGGTCTTGAGGTGTGGAAAAGCTGGGCACAGACCAAGAATGCAGAGCTGGAAAAAGAAGCCCAAAATAGACTAGCACCTATTGGAAGTAAGTGTCATGACAACATGGCCTTTGTTTCCTTTCACGTAGGATTAGGAATGACTAAAATGTTAGGTGTTTACTGCTCTGGAAGACTCTTTGTGTAGTCAGTGATTGTTCCTAAATTTAAATTTTAATTTACTCTGCAGTACTAATTATTGTGTATTCCCACTGCCACAGGACATGTATTAGCTCTGTGCTGAGCCTCCTTGAGCACCTGGGCTGATAGCAATAGAAAAGGGTACTGCATGACTGTGGTGCATGGACAAACTGTCTGGCCAAGCTGGTAGAACAGTCATGGAGTTGCTGTTTTCCTGTTGCTGCAGGGCAGCATTTCACTGGGGACTTGGTCAAAGAAGGCAATAGTCGTGCATTTGGTAGGGCAGAGGACCTTCCTGTCAAACTCTTGCCTGTTTTGTCTTTTAGTATTTCTGACAGCCTAAGATCTGGATTTATTCCAACTTGCTTTACTATACTGGGAGAATGAGGTAGTGCTGGACCTGCCAGATAGAATGACGTATCTGGAGATGTGGGAAATCTTTCCTGAAATGTTAGGAAATAATATGGCTTTATGGCTTAAATAATATAGCTTTGTTTTGTTTTTCCAGGGCGTCAGCTGCTGAGGTTCCAGGAAGATCTCATCTCTTCAGCTGTGGCCGAGCTGAATTACGGTCTGTGCTTAATGACACGAGAAGCTCGGAATGGTGATGGTGAACCCTATGATCCAGATGTGCTCTACTATATCTTCCTGTGTATTCAGAAGGTAGGATGGGACAGCTCTATGTGCTGCAGAACTGTCCATGTTGTCAGCATGTGTAGGGAGACTCTTGGTTACGAAAACAGAGACTGTGGCTTCTGTTAAGCTTCCCAACAATTTTATATGAAAAAAGTCTCTTTGCTTAAAAAACCTTGAAAACATCAGATAACTTGTCCTTAGTACAAGCAATGCTTTCATCTACGAGTTAAGTTTGTGAATAACTGAGTTCAATATCACGGTGAAAATAATAAATCCATTTAGCTTTTTTTGGTGGGGGGGAGAAGGGTTGGATAATGTTTGAAGAAGTTGTCAATGTCAAGTCTTAAATCTAGTTGAAGCTTTAACAGGCAAGAACTTAGCTTTATGTGCTATGGGAAGTATGAGTTTTCTGGAAGAGCTGCAGGAATAGAGCTAAACTTGGACAGGGAAATTGAGCATCCTTGTTAATGTGAAAAAGTAGTGTCCAGTAGTCATGTGAAATAACTTGACGAGAACACACTTGAAATAAAAGGTGAAATCCAATCAGCTTTACTTTGTAAGATGGTTTTTCCTTTTTCTGTCTTGGCATTCCTCTGATAGTAATGGAGATTTACCTATCCTGTACTGGCCTTGGTGCAAGAGTCCTCTTTCTTCAAGTAAACTGTATTAGTCTTCAGTGCTATGCTGTAAAATGCTCGACTGAGGATGTGAGCCCTTAGGATGAGGTCTGGTCTGAGGAACACGCTTGCTCCCACTGTACTGGCCTGTGTTGTGAATCTCTTACAGTATCTCTTTGAAAACGGCCGAGTCGATGACATCTTCTCGGATCTCTACTATATTCGGTTCACTGAATGGCTGCATGAAGTTCTTAAGGACATACAGCCCCGGGTTTCACCTCTTGGTAAGGGCTATTGTTTAAGAACTTTAAAACTCTCCAGAGCTTGGAATGTTTAAACTGAACCTACAGCGTAAGTGTAGTCTGGATAGAAACCCTTTTGAAGTTTGTAACATCTGTAGGCCAGCTAATGCTGGTCAGGGAGAAAAATGTTGTGTTTGCAGTGAATGCTGGGGTTACTGCAGTTGTCAGACTCTTACCCTGACTATCATTGAGCATTATTTGTCTGTCACTTGTCACCCATCAGAAGGCACATTATGGGATCTTTGTAGTGTCATGAGATTGGCTTACTTGGCAGCCAGCTGATCTTTGATTTGAATCAAGTTTCCTCATCTGAAGTGGTAATACCTCCTGCCTCTAATATGTGTTGTTTCTTTGAGACATAATACAGCGCTGTCATAGTGCTATGTAGCCAGATGGATACTGTCTGCAGGACCAACTGAGTGTCAAAGGAAAAAACAATGAGTGATTAAAGCCTCCAGTGCTGCAATCATTTGCAGCTCAACCTCATGTCTAGGAGATCATGGCAACAGGGATGGGGGGAGCAGTTCCAGAAGAGACAGATTTTGACAGAGAACTGTATGAGAACTAGATAAGAATTGCCTTTCCAGAGCATGGAAACTTGGTTTCTTGTTGCTTCATTCCCTTTTATATGTTTGGACATCAGCGAAGAAGTTACTGCTTGTGTCCAGAAAAGTAGCTAATGTTACAGACTAGATGGCTAAGTAGCACCATGAATTTTGGAATAATTTTGTTTTTAGTCTGGCTGTTTGATCAGTGCTTTGACATTCCACGAGCCCCGGAGTTCATACTGCTGTCTGTTTTTCTGTTTATCTGTGTATTTGGAGTGTAGTATTTTTCTTCCACACAAAGGGGAAAAAAAAAATCTGAGAATCAGAGGATTACTCATGTATCCAAATACATCACTTGGCACTGTGTGCTGACTGAAGCTGCACACAGGGCCAAGAACTGATTTGTTACACTGGCCTGCCTGCTTGCACATGTTATTGGATTAAGAGCATCTGCATTGGATTTGAGCCATTAATTAAAAGCTTTAAGTGCATATTCTTTTCTCTCTGAGCTGGGATGTATAGGCATGTTGCACAAGCATACTCTCCACAACTGGAGGTTGATGGATATGTACAAGTGTTTCCTAACTGTACCTGCTGTTTAAAAAGTTATTTGCAGAGCACTGAATCTTGACATTAGTGAGGATCTCCTCTTCCTCCTTCTGTTAAGATTTATATGCTCTCACGGACTGTAAAATGCTGTCTGTGTTCATGTTGTGTCTGTCCCCTGGCATGATGCTGACTTATGATTATTGCAGGTTACATCCTCTCCAGTCATGTAACAGAAGAGATGCTGTGGGAGTGTAAGCAGCTTGGAGCTCACTCCCCTTCCACCTTGCTCACTACACTGATGTTTTTTAATACAAAGTAAGTACCCAATCTTTGGGAATCTTGGGCAACAAAAGAACTTCACATACCTTAACAGGATTGATGTGAAACTGCTGCACTGGGTAGGGCAGAATCATGAGTTTCAAATGGTTGCACACAGAGCCCACTTGTAGCTTCATCGGACAAAGAAGATGCAGTATAACAAGGAAGTGAGCTAGCAGAGGGTAGACTGAACCTGTGGCTTTTGTATGCTTTGCTGCTGGAACAGTCCTTAGCCCAGTGGTTGGTTTGAGCTTCAGCCTGCTCATAATGATTAAAGATAACTACCTTGTTGTTGTGACTATGTCCCTTTTTTGCCTCTGAATGTCCTGTGTTCCGTTCTTGCTGCTCAGATACTTCCTGTTGAAAACAGTAGACCAGCACATGAAGCTGGCCTTCTCCAAGGTGCTGAGGCAGACCAAGAAGAACCCTTCTAATCCCAAGGATAAAAGCACGAGTATCCGCTATATGAAGGCTCCAGGCATGCACCAGACAGGACAGAAAGGTAGTGTCTAGGAGGTTTCTTTGGGAATATTTTACTTACTTGGGCTTGAAGAAGTGGATGAACCTGGAGATGTTTGCAGGTAGGGAATCCAAGACTCTGCCAGTTACCTGCAGCCTGGCAGTATGTGTTTCCCATACATTCTATCCAAGAGAGCATAGTACCTTCTAATCATAAGCCTGGGGACATACCTTACCTGAGGCATGTGGGACTCATCGAGAACTAAGGATAATTTTTTTGTTACTTTTGTTTTGTTTTTTTTTTTTTTATGGGCAAAGAGGCTATTGGGTGTAAGTGCTTATGAAGAGATGGAGAAAATTCTTTGGGAGGGCTTCTCTTACCTTGATTCATGTGAACTCATACAGAATTCCTATGTAAGTACAATCTATCGTCTTAAAAACACAGGATGCAGGTGAGGCTTTGCAGTCTCAGTAGTGAGATTTCCCTCACTTTGTGCACTGGTAGAGGAGAAACTGAAAGATATGGATGGGTTGTTATCTTCAATAGCCTTAGGATAAAGGAAGCTCTGTGTAATGCTTTAAGCATTTATAGCCAGGTGCCTCTGCCCTGGAACAGCCATATGTCTCTTGCTAGCTCTTGTACGGTGACAAGGTGCTGCAGTGTTGAGGCTCTATGGTACTGCTTGGTGTGCTGTGCTTACACAGAGTGTCTGACAGACTTCTGGGGGGCTGGTTTGTAGTTACAGATGACATGTATGCAGAGCAGACCGAGAATCCAGAGAACCCCCTGAGGTGTCCGATAAAGCTGTATGACTTCTACCTCTTCAAATGGTGAGAGCTCTCGTCTGTGTGTATGGTGCTTGTCTTCTGTGACTGGGGAGCTGCACCCTGTGCCTGGCCTAGTTTTCAGCGCTGTGTGATATTGCTGGCACAGTTTCTATATTTGCATAAATTTACTTAAATGGAGAGGGATGTTGATGTGAGAGAGTGGGATTAACTCTGATGGCATGTAAATTTAATTTTTGGGGTCTTTAAGAGACAAATCCTGATTTGTGAACTGGCTGCTCTTAATCTTGGACATTTGCTGTGTTGGCATGAACTTGTTCTTCTACTTGTGAGTTGCAAGTTATCTGGAAGCATCCACTACTGAAGGTAGGATTAGGGTCCTATTCAAACCAGCTTCTGAACAAAAATAAGGACTTGCTATGGAGATTGGAGGTTGCCGCAAAGGACTCATCTTTAAATTATGATGATTCTGATATTTAATATAATGGTTCATCTGCACAGATGGATCTGCAGGTAGCCCAAATGTGAAAATACCCCATCCTTGCTTCACTCTGAAAGACCCCTAAAGCCATGTGTGTGTTATGCTTACCAGTGTGAAATAAAAACTACTTTCTTGTAATCCTCACCATGGCTTTTTAACTTTGGCATGTCCTAAAACTTTGGGATGAATGTTACCCCTACATGTATCTCTGTACCTTCATGTGTCATCAGCCAGATGTTCACTGTCAGGATTTGTAAAGCCTGGGGTGAGGACAGTGGTGGTCTCTCTCTTCCAGGACATTTTGTTAGTCTGGTTATTTCTGATCTTCCTCACACAGCCCCCAGAGTGTGAAAGGCCGGAATGACACATTTTACTTGACACCGGAGCCAGTGGTGGCCCCCAACAGCCCTATCTGGTATTCCATCCAGCCGATCAGCAGAGAGCAGATGGAGCAGATGCTCACCCGGATCCTGGTGATACGAGAGATTCAGGAAGCTCTTGCCGTGGCTAATGCCAGCACCATGCACTAAGGCATCCTTCATGGCTCAGATGGGGTGGGGCAGGGTGACGGGGGAGGGACAAGCAAAGAGAAATTGTACAGACTTTTACACTAAAGGAGATGCCTAAGTTTTTGGTTTTTTATTGGTGTAGTTATGAAGCCCTTTTAGGCTTCTTCTCTTTAAAAGAATCTAAAGGAAAACCTACCCATTGTGTATCCTACCCAACACACCAAACTGTTGGAACCATTGGAGGCTGCATATCCCCTGCGAGCTGGGAGCTGTGGAAAGCTGCTGGTTGACTCTGGGTTTTTTTTTTATGATGTAGAAAACATGAACTACAGGATTGGCCTGGTTGGCTGGGGCCTCTGTCTCCTTGGAGCACGTGCAGCCTAGAGGGCACAGAATGATGGATGGACCTGCTCAGCCAGTGGAGGAGAGGCAGGCATCTTCTTTTCTTGTGCTTGGACGTTAATTTGCTGTTATCTTGGAAGAAAGAGGAGAGAGTGAACTGCAATTATGATTTATACAAAAAAACAAACCAACAATTTCTATTCAGACCTTTAAGTGACATTTTTAGATGTTAAAAGTACAAACTTTACCACACTCTTCTTTTTTGGCCTAACATTGAGGCCTTAAACCTTGAGGCTTCTGTGCCTGATGGAATTCTTGTAACATACACTTGTGTATCATATAAAGATACCACCCTGTTTCTCTTATGTATTCTTACTCTAGTTGTTTATTAAGAATGACGAGCACGTCTTTTCAACATGCCATTGAACAATGTGTCTTTATTTGGGGAAGAGTGAGCTGTGAGGGTGGGGGGTCATTATACAAAGATCAGTATGCAAACTGGTTGTTTTCATCCCTGTTCATGCTTTCCAGCTCAAGTCTGCTGGATTTCTTTCACCCCTACAACTTACAAAGGTAGAAGGGCATACACTTCTGTTGCAGAAGGACCTGAATGTCTGCTTGCTGATGGAAGCTCAGTGCCAGGCTAGGAACATGGGATCTGTGAGACCAGATCAGACTGTCCTAATGTTCTGTGGCTTTATCCCTAGGCAAATCCCCCTCTCTCCACCTTTTCAAATGCATCACACCAACGGCATGATGGAGGGGTAGTGGAGGGAAAAGGCCTTCCAGGAGCAGCATATGGCTTACTCCTGCTGATTAACAGCCTTTTCACAGTTTTTAACACAGCTGTGTAGCTTTTGGCATCGTTCATGATCATAATCCCCAGCCCTGTAGCCTTGCCTTGCTGCATCTTAAATGGTTGCTGTATTTTATATCATTAACAAATAGTCTGCTCTTTTGAAGCCAGCAGGTAGCCAACTGTGCTTGAAATGGGAGATCACTTGCCAGGCTTGTTACTTGTGCCACCAGCTTCTTGGATGCGGAGAAATTACTCTGCTTCTTGAACTTGTCTTCCCTGCTTCTCCACCTCGTGTCCCTTCCCTGTTCCAAAATACACAGATAAATATTTAAATATATATTACAGTAAAAGAACTTAAACTTGTGTACAGGCAAGCAACTTTCCTGAAGCCTCTGTTGTCCAGCACCTATCTGTATTGAGAAGGAAGGTCTGCCCTCTCTATTGGTTATGCGGAGTGTAAATTGATGAGAGTAGCCATAATGGTCCCTGTCTTTGTGCTCGTGAGCAGTGTTGAGGTGTCCAGCTTAGAGAGACTTCCCAAGCCCCTGATGCTTCATATTGACATTGGTGTTCCTGAGGAAGCAGGTGTGCTTGAGTTAGCTGTCAGTATGAGCAGTTTGTTCCCTCTACAGGACTCTGCTCAAGTAAGTGCGTGCGGAGAGGTGAAGTAGAAATGCACTGTTGTTTTGTTTTAGACTCTTAGCTCAGTGTCTGCCCTCAGAACTAGGCCACAGCAAAACAGCCTGGGATCAGTGCCCAGATCCCAGTGGGTAAGCTGGGAAGATGGTGCCTAGGGTGGATGTAGTGCTGGCAGCAGGTACTGTGACCTCAGTTTGTCTGCTGGGAGCTAGCAGTTGCCCCCAGTAGGGTGGCTGTTGGGATCACTAGTAATGCTTCAGCTGTCAGAAGCCTCTGATCCCTTCACCATATTGTAGTGACTGGCATGTCCATCTTTGGCCCTATTTTAAGACTTTGAGGACATGGTTGGGGCAGGCTCCCATTGTTTCAAGCAGTTGCATGTGCCTGCTGCACAGGGTGCCCAATAGGCATGCACAGAGTGGCTTTCCCTTTCTTTTGGGCAGTTTGTCCCATCATCAGAGCAGAGTTGTAAAGCGTGCTGCCTTGGCTGTCTCCATCAGAAATACAGTGGATATTAAACAATCTGCCAGATAGGCACTGTACCAGTTGCTTTACTGGGCAGCCTTGAGAGCCACCTCTTACACTAAAAATTGACAGAAGCTGCAATACTTGACAGAACTTCAGGGCAGTTGCAGGTTGGGGACAAACAGGAACTTTAGCTGAGCTTTCTGGGGAAACAAAATTCCATGTTACCTTAAAATTCTAGATTGTGCACTTTCCTTACTACCCTTAACTGCAAGATGATCTCAAGTCTTTATAGGGGGAATTCTCCTTGGAGGATACTGATTAAGAACAGGGAAACTTGGCACATGGTGAGCTGCAGAGGTCTCCTGATCATTGGTTTTGTCCTGATGGACTGGAGTGTTTCCATTCCTTTCTCATTGTCCGCATATACATAGGAGAGGATCTGCTGATGCAGAAGTGGACTGCTGCACTGTTCCGTACTGTCTCATCAGAATGTCCACTGTGTTAACTTCATTCCCTATTTTTAGAGACAATCGATATACTGTGACTTAAGGATTATTTTCCTGGATCTGGCTTCTAGTCTGTCTCTCTGGAGCTAGTTTAAAAGGTACAGTATTTCTAGAATATAAATACTATGTTCTTTGATAGTGAAGAACATGATCTGCTCCCTTGTAGGGGCTCGTAGGAAGACATGCACAGAGTAGCACAGAAGAGTGCTGTGGCTTAGGGTTGCTATCTACATTCTGGGAAATGTTCCCAGTCAAACATGTAAAATAGCTTTTTAACACTTTCCTATAACCAGCTTGACTGCTGCTTAAAGGGCATTCCCCCTTGGCTCTGAGAGTGCCAACTGCTTGTACTGCTCTTGTATGCGTGTATATATTGACAGGAACTCTCCATGCCCTATGCCTTGTACGAGACAGGCTGAAAATGCATTGATCTCTAAATAAATAGAGCTGAGAAGTCAAGCTAGAGACCGCGTGTTGTTGATTTTGAACTGTGCCCATCTTGTCACTGTGGTATGAAAGGAACCATAGAAAGCAGAGACTGACTGTTGTAAAGCACCTCATATTCTGACATGAGAGTCATGTATTGTCCAAGCTCTTGACATTTAACAGTGTTGCTTTCTTTAGGAAACTCGTAGCCTCTTACACATGTGTCCACAGCACCATTAGATTTTAATTTGCTTTCAAGAGGTCAAGCATTTCCTCTTAAGTGGTAATGGCTGAAGCAGCGGAGAGCAGACTAGAGACTGGTTCTTCACTCCTGTCTAGAGCAGTGTGTAAAGGGAATGGTCTAAGAACTTCAGAGGGCTCTTATCTGTTGGCTGCCTCACCCACAGAGGTCTGGATTTCAGAGGGGTCACAAGGTCTGAAGTAGTTCCTGAACTGTTCTGCCTTGGACAATACAAAGACTTAATCTGATCACTAAATAAGAATTCTCTTCTGCACTGTTGCTGCTAGGGCAGAAATTAAGACAGTCTTGTTCTCAGCTGCATCAGGGCTGCTGTCTGCCTTGGCATACATAGAAAGGATGAGGCCTCAAAACCTCCTATGCTGTGACAAGAGCAGATCCAGAAATGGTAGAAAAGAGCCCCCTGAGTGTACAGGGGGTGGAGGACTGCTGGTACTGTAGTTGCTCATCCTCTTGCTGGACTGAGTGCTGCTAGACACTGAATGGCTGTGCAGCTGTCCAGCCAAACCACATTCTTAGGTGAGTTTAATACTGACTGACTTGGAGTTAGTGCTTGGACTCCTAAATCACTGTTAAAGTGGGATATCAACTGTCTTCCACCCTGTATGGGGCTTTTCTCCCCATCTTATTGCTGGAGCTGCTCCTCTCAAACATTACAAGGAATGCACCTTACCCTGATGATTCAGCCTCTTCTGTTTCGTTGGTGCCAATACTTAGGAAAGAGCCCTTCTCTGCTTATACCTCTTCCTACCTTAAGGAACATCTCAATTCTTCCAGAAGTCTTGCTGACATGCTGCCCCCAAATCTCTGAAGCGATTGCTGTGTCCCTACTTGTTGGTTTCCTTTGTTGCGTGGCTGAAGCTCTGTTCTTGGCACTGCAGTCACGTTCTCTGTAACCTTGTGCATGGCAGCCACATTTGCCTGCTTCTCCCTTCTTGTTGGAGCTCATCAGAACGGGAAGGCAGATTAAACCCACTTACAGCAGCAATAAACCATGTCTAGAACTCGAGGGAACTGCAGGAGAGAATGAGGTGGAGGGGATGTCTCAAAAAGGCAGGGTCCAGTTGCAGCCCAAAACCTCGCTTGATAATGAGTGTGCAGCCTATATGCAAAATACATCTTGTCTGTCCCTCCTGTGTTGACCCAGGTCTAAACAGCACATGTGATTGGCATCCTGCAAAGTGACCTTCAGAACTCTCCAGTAGCTTTGCCCCGTGAGTAACTCACACTACAAATCATTTTAAAGAGATGCACTCAACTATTTTTTTAATTTAATTTTACTCTTATATTCTCTGCTCTTTGTAATCTGCTTGGAAATAAAATGTTTTTCCCTGCAGCCTTTGTTGTAGTCTGTTTGAGAACCATTAAACTTTGTCTGATGTTTCTGTTGGAACAGAAGCCAACATGCCTGTTTACTGCTGTGCCCGTGCCATAGCACAACAGCTCAGATCTGTGTGTGCCTCCCAGGTAGGCTCTGCAAGCCTTTGTTAGCCTGTTCTTTTTTTAAATATGGGTAGAGAGACGTGCTACACTGATCCTGGTCTGGCATGATGCCTCCTGTTGTGCTGCTCCTGTGACAGGTAATGCTGACTCGAGAGTGCATGTCTTTGGCAGGCGGTGCTTTCTGATCTCTGTTCACATTTCCTGTGTCCTACAGGATAACGTGAGTAACACATTTCTTGAAGCTGCTTTCTGATCTTTGAACAAGGAATTGACCTACTGCAGCAGGGAGTTGTAGGCACAGGAGCACTGTTCTTTAGTCCCTGAACTAGTTAGTGTTAGACAGGGGGTTGCCTTGGACAGCGTGTTACGGGGAGCAGGTCAGAAGGGGTGTGGTTGTCTCATGTCCCTGGTGCTCTGAGGCTGGATCTGGAATGTCAAACAAGCAAGCCAAGAGGAGGAAGTTGTTCTGTAGCCTGCAGTACAGGACCTTCTCCTGATGCCCAAATGGAGCTGCAGAGATGGGAACATCTCATCCTGGAAAAAGCCAACTGCTGTGTCCTGCAAGGCTCCTCTGAGGCAGATCTGTGTTTGTGCCTGTTCTGCTCCTCTGGGCACAGTCCTCCTGCTACTGCTCTTCTCCAAAATTCTCCCTCCAGCCTCAGTCTGTGGCATAGACGTGAAGGTGTTACACCCCCATCCCCGGTGTGCAGCTATCCTCTTCACACTGCTTGTTTGTACAGCTGCCTGGCCTGGAGGCTTTGGGAAGAGGGGGCTAATGCCTAGCTGGGATCACCTTGGATCCTCTCCCCCTTGTGCCTTTCATTCCCCTCGAGGTGCAAGACTTGCCTTGCTCTTGCCTCTTGACTTTCATCCTTTGTGCAGCTCCCTTCGACTTACAAAATTGCTTTGGATCCTGCTGGTTTGTCCCAGCTTTCCATCCACCACTGACCCAACAAGCCCATTCTTGTCTTCTGAAGCTGCAGGAGTACCTGGTGTTAGACTTGGCTCTCAACCCGCAGTGTCTCTCTGTGCATGTCACAATGTCACCCGTAGCTGGGCTTTTTTAGGTGATCTTCTAGCAGGTGTCACACTGTATTGGTGCCACGAGCTGGTGCCAGCCAAACCTGGGCTCGGCACGCAGGGCCCTACTGGGCTGTACTGGAGTTCAGCTCTCTCCGGTTGCCTCCTACCGGCACAGAAGAGCCGCGATTACCCGACGTCACCGGGCTGAACACCGGGCTCGGTGCTGAGAAGCTGCTCGGGAGGTACTGCCGGCGGCTGGGAGCGACAGCCGGGCCCGGTGTGTCCCCGCCGCCGCCCGGCACGAAGCAGGGCGAGAGCCGGGACTGCGCTCCGCTCTGGGGCCTCCCTCGCGCCAGGGGGCGCTATGGGCGCGGGCCCCTCCCAGAGCCGCCCAGTCCGCGCCGCCGCGGGGCGGGCACAGCGGAGCCCTCCCGGCGGCCGTCGGGGCGCGCGTGCGCTCGGTGTGGCGGGGCGGGCACGCGGCGGGGCCATGGCGGACTATCTGATCAGCGGCGGCACCGGCTACGTGCCCGACGACGGGCTGACGGCGCAGCAGCTCTTCAGCTGCGGCGATGGGCTCACCTACAAGTGAGTGCGGCCGGCACGGGGGTGGGACCTGGGCTTGGGGCCGCTGCGGTCGCTGACGCGTCTCCCCTCGTTACCCCGCAGCGATTTCCTCATCCTCCCGGGGTACATCGACTTCACGGCGGACCAGGTGGTGAGTGGCCGGGGCGGGGGAGCGGGCCGGGGGCCGGAGCGGGGGTTGCGCCGGTTCCGCCGCTCACCCGCCGCCGCCGCCTGCCTCCCCGCCAGGACCTGACCTCGGCGCTGACCAAGAGGATCACCCTCAAGACCCCGCTGGTCTCCTCGCCCATGGACACAGTCACCGAGGCCAGTATGGCCATCGCCATGGCGGTGAGTGCGGCCCCGCGGGCGGGTCCCCTGTGCCGCCCTCACCGGGCTGGCGGGGCAGAAAACGCCGCCTGAGGCACCCGCGTGGCTGCCGTGGGGTCCCCGCAGCCCCTCGGGGCGAGGCCGGGCCCGGGGGCTCCATCGGTGCCGACCCCGCTGCCGCACTCGGCTGGTGCAGCGCCGGGCAGCGTCTGCAGCGTCTCACAGCCGCCTTTGTGTCCCCAGCTGACCGGAGGAATTGGGTTCATCCACCACAACTGCACCCCGGAGTTCCAGGCCAACGAAGTGCGGAAGGTGAAGGTGAGTGCGGCACCAAACCGTACTGGCACAGGGTCTTCCATGGAGGTGGGCAGCCGGTCTGGACTCGCTGAACGAGCTGTGTGAGGAGATTGCTGACGTGTGCTCGATCTTGGTGTTTCAGAGCTGTAGTGCTGCCAGGGTTTGCAGGCACAACCCTCTTGTTGTGTGCCAGGTACTGTCTATGGGTATCTGGGACTTGAGTCCTCCTGCTATGGGACTATTCCCCATCATTTCAGGAAGGAGGTTAGCCTGGAGACTCTTGGATTTTAGCATTATTTGGGTGAGCCTTGTTGCTGGTTTGGGAGTCGTCCTGTTGGTGAGCCATGTGGCTAGGCTGGGTGGTGGCAGGCCCGTGTGAGTGGCTGCAGTAACCTGCAGGTATGCGCCTCGCTCCTGTCTGGTCTGGCAGTGCCCCTCAGCCTGGCTGCTGGATCTGCTTCCTTTCAGAAATACGAGCAAGGATTCATCACAGACCCCGTGGTGCTGAGCCCCAATGACCGAGTGCGAGATGTGTTTGAAGCAAAAGCTCGTCATGGATTTTGTGGGATTCCTATCACAGACAATGGGAAGATGGGGGGCAAGCTGGTTGGGATCATCTCGTCCAGAGATATTGATTTCCTGAAAGAGTCAGAGCATGACCTGCCCCTCGGTGAGGTGAGAAGGGCTTGTGAGTACCTGATGGGTGTGAGCACTATGTTAGGAAGCAGTATGGCTTGTGATACGGAGAAGGGTGAGTATGTGGCTGTGAGGGTGTTCTGCCACTGGGAAGTAGCAGCTCTAGCTTAGCTCTGCAGATCTGTCTGTGAGTGTATTTCCAGGGGAGAGTGTCTTGCTTATTGGCACTCTCTGAGTGACTCTTGCAGTGCAGACTGTGCAGTTTGTATGAGTCATGGGGGTTATCTTTCAGTGCTGTGGAAACTCTCCCCTGCTTCACTAATTAATTGCTGGTGTTCCTGGCTGCTGCTGTAGTCCCACACGCTGGCACTGGGCAGCTCTGTAGCAGCTGTGCTTTGCCCAACAAACCCTCCAATTGCTGAGTTTCCTTTTCTCGGCTGCCTTTCCCTGTGTGCCTCATCTGGGTTACTTGCTGTTTCAAATAACTCCCTGAACTTGCAGTCTGGCCCTCATAATGCTTCTCTGTCAGACTCCTCTCGTGCAGGAGAATGTTCTCTGTGATCCCGGTTACACAAGCTGTGTAACTGGAGATCTGCGGCACTGTCAGGTTACACCTCCAGTGCCTCTTGGCCATGCTTTGCTCTTGACTCACAAATATTTTTAGCTCTTGCTGACCAAACCTGGTGTCACATGCTGATTCCTGTTTGATTTGAAATCTGCTACAAATACCTGATACAAGAGCCTTAAACCAGGAGTAGGTTATAAAAGTGCACATGGCCCTTTGAAGCAATGCTGCCCATTTAGAGGAGCCAGATGAGAATCTTCCCTCATACTTTATGTGGATCATTCAGCGCTGCAGAGCAGGGAACTTGTTGCTGTCAGTGTCTAGTGCTTGCCTCTGTCACCAGGCAAGGCCAGGGGAACGAATGGTTTCCTCAGTCTTCTCTCCACTTGCAGTCCAGCGTTCCTTTTACTGAGCCATTCATTGCCATCCACTTAAACATGCAGGTCTCCTGTAGCATGGGAAGCGCATGAATCCCACAGGCGTAGAAGGTGTCAGGATATGTCTGTGATGCCTCAGGCTTCCCCTGAGATGTGGGTTCTGTCACAAAGGGCATTTTCGGTAGATGCAGGCATGGTCAGCCTCTTTCCTGATGGAAAATGTCTGTTCTTACGGTATAAATAACTAAAATGTTCCTTCTTTGTGTGCAACTGATCTACCTTCCTGAAGGGTTAGAGAGTATTTATTCCCTTTTAGCTTTGCCCAGCCTTTTCAGATAACCTTTCAAGGGGACCTGATGATCACAGAATGCTGTGGTTTGAAAGGGACTTGGAGGTCTCTTGTCAAGCCATGTGCTCGAGGCACGTTGAGCTGGAGGAGATTTTGTGAGGCTGTGTCTAAATCTCCAAGGATGGAGATTTCATTATCTCTCTGGGCTGTTCTCCCAGTGGGAGACCACTGTTGTGAAAGCCACCATACCAGGTCAGATGTTCCCCTGTTGCCCACTTCCAGCACTGCCCTTTGCCTTCCACCATGTTTTGATGCTTTGTCAGTGAGTGTGGGTGAGCGTATTTGGATTGGCGCAACTCCTTTGCCCCACTGACCTTACCAGCAGCGGCAGTGGGTTATTCTGGGCAGAGCCCTTCCAGGGCCTGTGCGCTGAAGATGCTGCCTGAGAACGCGATTGTGGGCACCATTTCTGCCAGAACAGTGTGAGACTCTCAAGGTGTCTCCAGCCCTTATTTGCATGTACTCCATTAAAAGGGAGGGCTCTTAGGGTGACATCCCAAATAAGGGTCATCTGAGAGTTCACCCTGTTTCTAAGCGCTTTCACTTGTCTTCCTGAGGCCTTCTGCCATCTTCTGTTTTCAGTGCACTGTTGGGCTTGGGACCTGATGCCAGTGCTCGCATGGGGACAGCACACTGGAGGCTTTTCCTGTGTGTTTCTGGAGGCGTGTTGCTGTGCTGTGGGCTCTTTTGTGGAGCATTCTCACACGGCCGCTGCGGAGCATTTCACGTGGGCAGAGGGGTTTGGTATTTTCAGATCAGTGTGAAGGAGTTCTTGTGACTTTTTATCTTCTCCCACCCACTAGATTATGACAAAGCGGGAGGATCTTGTTGTGGCCCCAGCTGGCGTAATGTTGAAAGAAGCAAATGAAATTCTGCAAAGGAGTAAAAAAGGTACCTGTGACCGTCTGTGGCGCGAGGGAGAGCTCTGGAAGCGCTGGGCTGGGGCAGCAGTGGGTGGATGTGGGCACACAGCCCCTGCATGTGTGAAACATGGGAGAGGACAGTGAAGAGAGTGCCCGCAGCCCTCTGCCAAGGTACAAGAGTTCACATGCCTTCATCTCAAATGTGTTTGGAGTTGAGGGATTCTTGGCAGCCCAGTGTTTGGCTGTCCAGCCACATGTTTTTGATTTTCTCTTCTGGTCTTCACATTTCAGCACTCAGTTCACCTCTCTTAGGGTTTAGTAGTTTGACTTTTAATAGGGTGTTGTGCATCTAATTATTAAAAAATACACGCTTTCTCCGTGGTTGATGTAAAAATACTGAGTCCTTCTCCAGTCCTACAAACTCCTTTCTCTGTTTCTTGAGCCAGGGCTGCTGGCATCCGTAGCAAAGCAAGATTTGATAACACACCTCTCAGTCTCCATCTTGTAGCAGTTTCTGCCTGCCCATTGCTCCTGGTCTTCTGCCCTGCTTTGAGCTAATGTCTGTCTTCTGCAGAAATCGGCAGTAATGTTCTTTCTACCTGTTTCCAGGCAAGCTGCCAATTGTTAATGAAGATGACGAGCTGGTGGCTATCATTGCCCGCACTGATCTCAAGAAGAACAGGGACTACCCTCTGGCTTCTAAGGACTCCAAGAAGCAGCTGCTCTGTGGTGCCGCTATTGGGACCCACGAGGATGACAAGTACCGGCTGGACCTGCTGGTGCAGGCTGGCGTGGACGCCGTCGTGCTGGTGAGCACCCACGGGGGACCCATGGGCATTGTGTCAGCCTGGGACACTGGGGGGTGAGTCCCCGGGCTGGATGAACGTCTCTGACAGTGTGGCAGCAGCGTGGCACTCACTGTCTTTGTCACAGGCCTTTATGTGTTAGAATATGGCAGTTTGTTGACCTCTCAGTCTTGTTCAGGTTAGAATCCTCAGATTGGAGGGATTCCTCTTGCCTGGAGACTTATGTGACCTGGAGCGAGTTTGTAGGGTACATTGAAGCCCTTGAAGGCTGAGAAGAGCAACATTGTCAGTCAATACAGAATCTTCTACAAATACCTCTTGCACTCTGCCACCAGCCCCTCTGATGTTCCTGACTAGTTTTGAATATTCAGCTTCTTACAGTTTCCCTTCATCCCTTTGGTGTTTGTTACTGTCTTACTCTCTTACTGATGTTCAGGAGTGATCAGTGAGCCCAGAGCGTCTCTGCTGGTCTCCCTTTCTGGCCTGTAAACTTTCGGGCGCAGTTGTCACTGCCTGTATTTGCACATGGTTTTCTCATTGATTGTGATCCTGTGAGTGCCGTCCTCTGAGGGCACGGCTGAGCAGTGGGAAATGTTTAACAGACATGATTTGACTGGGTCACAGAGATTGGCAGGTCCTGCGTGCTCACTGCTTGACATCTGGTATTTGAGCTGCTCTGCTGCACAGTGGGGAGGTGCATCCCCCGACCAGCCCTCCTGGGTTTCACAAGGAACATTCTCCATTTCACCTGTAGTTTGAGACAGGGCTGACAGTGTCCTGCTGGTAGAGCCAGATGGTTCTTATCCACAGCCAGATGTTCTGCTTGTTGCCTTCTGTAGAAGCTACAGGATTAAACATGAAAGACATTACTGAAGTCTTTACAATAAACTGCCTTGTACAGGGAAGGTACGTTCCTGTCTCGGCAGCAGCTTCTCCTGGAGTTCCGTGCCCAATCTGGGGAATCATTTTGCCCACTCACCCATCTTAGCAGAGACCCCAGCAAGCAGACAGAAGATTTGAAGCTTTTCTGAAGCTGCATTTGTAATCTGCAGAAATTCTGGTTGAAACTGATGCTCTTTCTGTTGCAGGATTCCTCTCAGGGGAATTCCATCTTCCAGATCAATATGATAAAATACATTAAGGAGAAATATCCCAACCTACAAGTTATTGGAGGCAACGGTAGGCATGTGTTGAAGACTCTTCTTGTCTTTAAATGAGATTTGTTTCTTAGACATAGAGGAAGCTGCAGGGATGTGACGGTCATCTTGGTAAATTTCTATGAACTTAAAATGGTTTCCTCTGTCTTGTGGAATGGAGCAAGACCACTGTAGGCACAGGGCAGTACCTTACTGCTGCAGATACTTAGAAACCTTTGTTCTGCAGCACAGTGTGTCCTCTGTAGCACATTGCACATTAGCTTATTTTACACACCAGTCTAAAATTTTGCATAATAATGAATATTGCTTGATGTGGAAATCTAATGGCAATTTTCCCTGCCTCTTGACAGCGGAGTCCAGTGGTCCTTGTCTTTACCTGATGCTGCTGTTACCCTGTACTCTGCCCTACCTACCTCATGTGGTGCAGAGAATGCTTGGGACCATGCTGTGACTTCTGCTGCCTCAGCCTTTGGGTGGAAGTGTGTTGCAGAATAGCCTGAAGGGGCAGTGTCACCTCACCCACTGGGACAGCTGGGGCAGACACTCACTGCTCTTCCCAGATAGGCCTGGCCCTGGCACAGGCTGTTGTCCTGGGCAGGGGATGGTGACAGCCGTGGGGGAATCTCCAGGGCAGAGAAGTGTTGTTTGCAAATGTGCTTGTCTGTTTTCAAACCGATTTCTGCTCCCTACAGTGGTGACTGCGGCTCAGGCAAAGAACCTCATTGACGCGGGGGTTGATGCCCTGAGGGTCGGGATGGGCAGTGGCTCCATCTGCATCACACAGGAAGGTGAGAGAGATCAGCCGCCTCCTAAATAGGCTGAAGACACGTGTTTAGTAGAAATTCCCTGCTGAAAAGCAGCATGGCTGGGATGGAATTCTCCCATTGTGAGGGCAGTGTCCAACAGCAATACGTCTTTCACCCCCTTTATCCAGGACTTCCAACCTTTGGGGTGGCAGCAGCAGCAAAGGCATTTCCCAGTACTGACCGAGACTGAGTAGAGCTGGTGTGGCAGATGGTGGCTTTGCCTGAGGGGAGCTGTTGGCTCGGTGTGGGATGGGCTTGGTGGGCAGCTCTGCAGGGAGAGAGGCTTACTGGGTCCCCAGTGCTGATGGATGAAGTGCACTGGGCTGTCCGTGCTCCCTTTCCCTCTGGCAGCAGTGTGTGTGATGCTTGAGTATTGATCTGGGCTCGATGCCTTTGCAATTTCCAGGCCAATATGGGATTTCTTTCTTTTGTCTCTGCAGTTAGACAGAGCTTTTGTGGGCAGAGGCTGTGTCACCCTTAGCTAAAAGGCAAGAGGGACATCCCCCAGGGCCTGAAGAAAGTCTGTCTTGAGGACAGACTCAGTCCTTGTGTGTTGAACCTCAGGTGGGGTGCAGAGAGGTGGTACAGCAAGGCGCTGCAGTCCACGAGCACAGCCCCTCTCTGCTTTGGTCCTTGGTCTGTGCCACAGGAGGCAGCAAGTGAGCAGCTGCTGGCTGAGGGGGCTGCATTAGCTCTGCCCTTCCCAGCATGGAGCCTGTGAACAGCCCTGGACCTGTGCTGCGTTCCCGCTTTGCCTGGCAGCAGGGGGTTCCCAGTCAGGACAGTCTGTCTCAGGTCAGCTTTCTAAGGAGGGAGTAGTATCCTCGGGCTGACGCTTCCATAGCCAGAGCAGAGCAGGGACGCACATGTCCTACCCAGGCTGCGAGGCAAAGGCAGGCTCCAGTCTGCAGAGAGGTGAATGTCCCGGGGGTTCCTGCAGCTGCCCTGGGAGATGGGGTTGGGTGCTGGTTTTGGCGAAGCAGCAGAGCAGAGGTAAAGTGAGGTGCTTCACAGGAGATGTGGTTGCAGAACTCTTGCCTGCAGCTCCCCAGGCTTTTGGCCCTGTTAAAGGCAAGAACTCTGGCTTTTTGGGGTAGAGGTCACCTCTCTGGGTGGCTGCTGGGGTAGGGCGAGCATGCGCTGTGCACAGCCGGGCCTGGCTGCCTTGGATCTGGCCTCTGGCTTGGCTCGGGCTAGGAAGGGTCTGCAAAGTCAGCTCTGTCCCACACCGTATGCTCTGCCCAGTAGCAGGTCACTTCTGGGGTCCTTTGTTCTGCTGCTGTTCTTCTGTCTCTAAAATGTGTGTGTTTGTTTTTGTTTAGCTGCTCCAAAGATCCCTCCAGACCTAAAGTCCCACAGCCCCAAATGCCCTTCTACTGTCACGGGCACCTATAGTAAGTCACTTGCCCTGTTCCCAACCCTAATTATGTGTCTTGAAGCAGGACCCTGATTTGGCTGCACATGGCCCTATTGCTTGTTTGAGAATAATTTAGCTGTAGATGCACTTGGGGTTTTGTGGCTTTGGATACTGGTTTTGAATCTGAAACGAAATCTGAGAAGCCTTTCTGATTTTGTAAAGCAGAATCTGAACTGTCCAAGCTGAGGGATCTCAGGCCTGTCCTCTCTCCACTCCAAAATCCAGTTAGGAGCCTGACTGGGCTTTCTGACCGCACCTTCTGGATCCCTAGCCAGGCATGCTCCTGCTGATCCAGTACTGGGAGGTGATCCCTGAACAGTCCTCAGTTGTGCTCAAAATGTAGCCCTAGTTCTGGGGAAGTTGTGCACTGGCCAAGCTTCCCATGGAGCTGGCTCCCCTGAGTTCTGGAGGGACTTCACTGCGCACGGCCACCTTGGCAACTGCGCTCCATCTCTTCCCCACCAAGTCCTGTGGAGTGAAGGGGCTCTTGCCTGCCCTGCACAAGGTGCAGTGTTCTCTGCTGTGATGCTCTGATCAAGCAGCCCCTGCAAGGCAAGCCTTAGGCTTTGTCCTTTCTCCTAGTTCTGACACACCTCAAAGGGAGAGGTTTATTCTTGCAGATCCTGGATGGTTTTCTCTAGCAGATGATTTTGTGGGGCCACCCTTTGCGAATACACTAAAAGGGACAAACCCTCACCCTGACTGTGTGATGTGTGTGTGCTCAGAACCCTGCTTGGGAAGCCTGCGCTCCAGGGCTGTGGCACTGGGCACTGGGACAGTCGGAGAGGCGTGATGCTCCCGGGGGCCCTGAGCCAAGCTGTGCCTTAAAAGGGCTGGTCTCTGTGGTTGCGCTTGAGAGGTTTCTGCAGGCCCTGCACTCTCTGCGGCACAATCCCTTAGACCCTGGACTCAAAAGCCTCCAGAAATGGGTGTTTCTCTCCACAGAGCTCTTCCATGGCAGCGTTTTGCAGCTGCACTGTGGCCTTCAGCAGTGCAGAACTGTGCGAGACCATCTCTTTAAGGGCACTGATGATAAAGCTGGCAGCCTCTCCCTGGCTGGCTGAGCCCGAGCTGAACGCTGGGGTCTGATTAAATTCAGTTCTTTCACAGTCTCAGCCTGGAGTCTGCCTGCCCTCCCTCAGCAGCTGCTGCTGAGTGCGGGAGCAGAGAAACTGCAGTCTCCTGGCCCCCGCAGGCCTCTGCCAGGGACGTGCTGCCAGCACTGCTTCCGTGCAGGCTGAACCACACCTGGAGTTCACACTTCAAAGTACTAATACTGTATGGCCTTAATCTTACCCAGTTTATGGGACTAACCATGACTGGAGAAAAGGCTTCCAGTTGATCATGGGGAAGTCTCCCTGAAAGAAGCTTATCTCAGTGTTCTTGCATGCCTGTGGCTGACAAACGTGTTTCAAGACATGCCTCGTGCTGGTTTTCCTCACATAATGGGAAGCCTCTTAACTGCTAGCGACTGGGAAGAACAAGTAAATCCAAAGCTAGTAACTCTTTCCCCATGGGGCAGCTAAACTTGATGGAATCCTTGCTACACTGCAGGATAATAACATAAATTATTACCAAACCATTTTGCCTGTTTCCTTTTCCACTGCTGCATGTGTGTTTGTGTGTGTTTGCAGACCTGTATGTATAGATACATTTATATCTATACCATATACAGGCGTACGAGCTCTCTGCCAGCCAACAGCCTTTCCATTCAAGAGGCACATCATACAGGTGCTGGGTACAGGGACAAGGGGTCTGGCAGCTCCAGGAGAGAGCCAGCAGTGGGACATGGCTACATGCCAGGGATGCTTTGGAGAGGGGCTTTTGGAGTTTGCTTTATTTCCTTCCCAAGCTCCCCACATGTCTGTCGTGCACCAGGATTGAGCCACAAGTCTCATCTGATCCCAGGCATACGATCAAAGACCCCAGTCCCAAGGTCACTCAAACCTTTTTGGAGCCAAGGGCTGTGAGGACGTCTCAGCAGGCATCTCCCAGGCATCTGCTTCTCTTGCAATTCAGCCTAGGGAAGGAGCATCCAGGGATTTGTGCGTTCTGAGTGCTGGAGCATGTGTGTGCTGGAAGCCTGAAAGGGCCTGCTGAGACGGGGATGTGCTGCTGCGTGGAGCTGAGCCTGTGTGTGCTCTGTCCTGCAGTGCTGGCGTGCGGCCGTCCCCAGGCCACTGCGGTGTACAAGGTGTCCGAGTACGCCAGGAGGTTCGGCGTCCCCGTCATCGCCGACGGCGGGATCCAGACGGTTGGGCACATCGCCAAGGCCCTGGCACTTGGGGCCTCCACAGGTGAGCACCATTGTAGGTAGTTTCCTAGGAAGTGTTTCCATATGGCATCACACTGGGCATGAGGGCGTTTACCTGCAGGTGGCTGGGGGCGTGGGGGCTGCAGCCAGTGCTGTGCCCAGGGACCCTGAGGGATTTTGCAGCCACTGCCACTGCTGCTGATGTGCTGTTCCTGGTGATATCTTGTGCCAGTGATGATGGGCTCTCTCCTGGCTGCCACCACGGAGGCCCCAGGCGAGTACTTCTTCTCGGATGGCATCAGGCTGAAGAAATACCGCGGCATGGGCTCCCTAGATGCCATGGACAAGAACTTGGGCAGCCAGAATCGGTATTTCAGGTCAGAGATGGTGCTTTGGGACAGCAGATCAAGCTTTTGGGGCTCTTCTGCTTCACAAATACCCTTGATTTGTGCTTTCATGCAGTGAGACAGACAAAATTAAAGTGGCCCAGGGAGTCTCCGGTGCTGTGCAAGACAAGGGCTCTATCCATAAATTCATTCCATACCTAATTGCTGGGATCCAGCATTCCTGTCAAGATATTGGTGCCAAGAGCCTGACCCAAGTCCGGTGAGTGCTTACCCGTGCCTGTACTCTGGTTAGGTCACGGTGCTGCTGTCTGGAGTCCCTGGGGAGCTGTACTCAAGCTGTGGTGTATTCTGGATAGTTTGTAGCTCGCTTCCCTCATCTCCAGTGGGCACTGCATCATGGATGTGCCAGCGGGAAGGATGCAGGAGTGTGGTCTCTTGTGGCATATTCAGCTGGCTGGGCTCAAAAGGTTGGGGTTACATTACCCAGCCTGGTTCTTGGGAGCACAGCAAAGACCACTCTGGCCACAGCTGGAGGAAGCAGTGACCCTTGTCCCAGCTGTTCCAGCTGAGTGTGTGCCAGAGCACTGTCTTCCCTGGACTCCGCCTGGCTCGTGACAGGTGTCCTTCCCTTTCAGAGCCATGATGTACTCGGGAGAGCTAAAATTTGAGAAGAGGACAACGTCTGCCCAGGTTGAAGGAGGGGTGCACGGCCTCCACTCGTAAGTGCTTTGGGCAGGATCCTTGTCACCCTGGGGGGGTGTTGGGGGTCAGGAACAGCCACCCTGTACCTCAGCTGCCATGCCCTTGGCTTGGTGTGCCATTGGCTTGCCCTGGCACCACTCAGCTGGGCCAAGCTGTGGCCTGTCAGGGTGCTGAGGCTGTTCGCCTCCCTGGGCTGACAAGATCCATTCCATACTGCACCTTTGTCCCTGCCCTGAGTGAGGTGGGTCAGTAAAGGGACTCCCTGGTGCTGCTTCCCTCGCAGGTATGAGAAGCGCCTCTTCTGAAAGAGATCGTCTGTGTCTGTCCTTGTGCCACTCAGCCCTGCGCTGCTCTGTGCGGGAGCTGCTCTTGCTGCAGAAGTGCCATTATTCTGGGCTGCCTGGAGCTCCTGCTGTCCCTTGGCTGCTTTCTGACCACCCGCAGGGCCCAGCTTCCACCCGGGAGCTGTGATCCTGGGCTGGAGCCTTGCACACGTTGGCCATGTTTTACAATAAAAAAATGAAAATATGTGCAGTTGGTGTCAGCCTGGAGCCCCTCTTCCTTCTTTACCTCCCTTGTTCTCCTTCCTTGGCTCTGTCTCTTGCTTTCCACACGGTCAGAGGCGGCAGATAACCCCATGTACATGTGAAGGGCAGCCGGGAGGGGAGAGCTCCGAGACAGCGCTGAGTGGGTAACACAGTGCGGCTTCTTCAGAAATCCTTCCGGAGGGCAGAAAACAAGGGCTGGGCTGCTGGGCAAGAAAGCAAACAGTTTTACAGGGCCATTATCTCCTGCTGGGAGCTGCCAAACCCAGCTGTGGCAGCAGCCAGGATGCTGCAGGACCCCATTCCTGGTCCAGCTGCTGCATTCTTCCCCTCAACCTCTTGCAGTTGCCACACCTCTGGGCCCAGTGGCTGCACCCCCTTGGGCTGTTCACTGTGCATTACCTGCCCAGGCTCCAGAGCAATTGTTTGCCAGCAGGTCGGCAATGCACTAGGAGGGGCACAAGTTTATAAAGGAGCTGGTCTGCATTTCTGCAGGCCTGAGCAGTGCAAACTTCCTTGGCTTGGCAGGTTTACCTGTGCTTGCAATGCCAGCAGCCAAGAAGTATTTTACACTTGTATCAGTTGTACGTGTCCCACACAGCGCTCCTGCTGAAGAGTGTGTGTGTTCACCATCAGTGGTTTGGGGATGTCAGATTTGGTTTATACACTAAAACCAGTGTCTCGACTACAATGCCATGGTGTCGGTGTCACACTCGTTAAGACACTTGTTAAGCAAAGCCACTCTAACCTTGCAGCTGCATCCCCTGCCTTTGCCTGCCAAGGTGGCAGAGTTCAGGGCACGAAGCTTCCATTAGGTACACGTACCCTCTTCCCCAGGCGAGACATCCCCAACCATGAACCAACCAGTGAGGGGACAGGACAGGGACCCTTTCCATGTCCCCTGCTGGAGCAGAGCCTTTAGTGAAAGGGTGCAGCATCCTTGGACCAACACTGCCCAAGGGACATCGGCGCTGGGGTGGTACAAAGCGCCACGGGAGAGCCCAAGCCAGGCCAGCACCAGCTGGGACACACTACTTGCTGGTGCTGGCTGTGCTCAGGGAGCTGCTGGCACATGGCATCCCACCACCACACATGCTGCCCAGTGCCCAAGTACAGCACATGACCCATCAATCTGTTACAGCCTCACTGTGCTGTGCATTAACCACGACACAATTTCTTGTAGTTTCCATTTACATATATTTTCCTCGTGGAGCTCCACATGTGCCTGGGGGTGTACTGCTCACCCCACCAGCCTTCATCCTCCTTCAGGTGAGCCTTCTTGCTGCCAAGGTGTTAGGCATGACCTCGGCAGGGCTGTGGGAGCAGTGCCACCAGCAAAGCCTTGTGCTGTGCCCCACAGTCCCCAGCCCAGACAGGGCAGGGAGGCCAAGAAGCCAGGGACTGCAGGGAAGAGCTAAACCCATGTATCTCACAGCCCTCCTGTGTGCAGAGCCATCACCCAGCCGGCAGCTCCACAGCTCACTATGGAGCGTTTCTCAGCTGTGAGTGGCGACCCTCGGGGGCTTCAAGCAGGCAGGGGAAGAACCACTCAGCCCATGGGCATGGCAGGCAGTGCCTACATCCCGTAGGTGCCCCGCGGAGGGATGAGCCCAGCAGCCACCATGCGCCTTTCATTCATGAGGAAGTTGAAGGTTGCACATGCATTCGCCTGTGAATAGAAAAGGCAGTGAGTGAAGCTCCGGCCCTCAGGAAGGAGACTCGGCCCTTCCCCACAAGGTTCATGACCCCCTCCCTCCCCTTCAATGGGGTGCTGCCTGCGCTCACCCTTCCTTACCGTGTCCTGCACCTCCACAGCAATCCCGCACTCTCGCATCTGCTTCAGCATGGCGGGGTGGAGCCGCTCCACCCTGTCCCCTGTGCCCAGCACCAGGATCTCTGCAACCAGGGCACGACAAGGGTGGGCAGGGCAGCATTCGAGCTGCCTTGGCCCAGACCTGCCCTTCCTGCAGGGACCAGTGGCTCCCGCACAGCCACCCGGACAGGAGCCCGAAGGGGGGGCAGCCCGCGCCCCTCCTGCCCCGCGTACCTATCTGGGGCTCTAGAAGCCGGAACAGCGACAGACTCTCGTGCGAGATATCCCGGTGGGAGCCAACCTGCGGGGACACGGCGAGCGTTGAGTGGGGCTGCCCTCGGTGCGCGGTGGGGACCGGCAGCCCCCGCCCCGCCGCCGGGCACTCACGTTCCACTGGAGGATGCTGCGGGGCAGGACGGCGCAGGGCCCCACCACCACGTCTCCGCTGATGGTGAAGCCGCGGGTGCTGTAGCCCTCAATGAACATGATGTTGGGGGACTCCGGCTCCAGCACCATCACCCGCGTCCGCTGGTACATCTCATCATCCGCCGGCGTGAGCCGGTGACCCCGGCACGGCGCTCTGCGGGGACAGGGAGCAGCTGGGACACATGGGACCCATGGACACCCTCCGGAGACCCTGCGGCACCCTACAGGCACTGCCTCCGGTTGCAGGGCAGCCGCGGTGCCGGTACCTGCCCGCCGCCCGCCCCACCGCCGGCACGAGCCTCCGCAGCGCCGCCACCGCCGCCATGGCCGCG
>VWPU01021956.1:0-10415 GCA_013398955.1 Callaeas wilsoni | reverse complement strand
GGATGGGATGGGAGGCTCCTTCAAGGGAGATGCAGTTTTATTCTCTCACAGACAGTTTATGAGCCTCCAAGGCACCAAGGACCTCAGCCACGCAGGTCTTGCTTTTAGGTGTCACATCCTGTTGCTTCCCACAGGATTATGGTGGTCCCTCACTGCTGTTAACCCCCTACTGCTCTCCAGACTGCAGTGACAAATCAGCCCACACCTTCAACACAAGGAGGGAGGATCAGGGTCCAAAGAGCAGGGAGCTCTACAAACATTGGGACAAAACCAGAAGGACAGTGTACAAAAGATAAGGACAAAGTAAGATGATGAAGATGGCCTGGGCTGACCCTACATTGACTCCCACCTCATCTTCTTTCACATATACTAGTTTCTGCTTCTAGTCCACAGCTGCTTCATATATTAAAGTATCAGCTATGCAGCAGACTTGAAAGACTTAACTGGAGAGGAAGATAAGGAGAAAAGAGAGAAAACAGAAAACTGGTGTAGAAAGAGAGAGATGATCCATCAGCAGAAAAGCCAAGGGGAACAAAACTGCCAGGCAGGGATGCATGGCTAGGAGGAGGTCAGGGGCATGGTGAGGAGGGAGGGAGGATAACAACCACCAGCACTGCCTGAACTACAGCTATTTATTTCTGCTGGCCAAACTGCCCATCTGGAGGTAAAGGAGAGGTCACTGGGACATGCATGAATACAGTGAATATGGCATAAATGGCTTTTACACTGCAGACTCCCCACTTCAGATGTAGGCTTTTCAGGCTGAAGATGAGCTCAGTGTGGGACCCCTGGAATTTGCTGCTGCATTGTATGATTCATGCCTGCAAACCAGTTGGTGCAATGTCCCTCAGGCATTTCTTATATTTGTCTTTCTCAACTCTTTCAAAGTGCCCTGATTTTACAAGTAACTTTGTAGTTACTAATTCACAGAAGCACAGTGACACCATCTCCTACTAAAAGCTGGCACACAAGCACACTGAAAAATAAACCAAGCACAAGACTGAGCTTTAGCGGTCCATGTGATGCTACACTAGAGATAACACAGTTCTGTTGAATCCCTGTGGGAAGGACTTAGTCTCCAGGCAGATATGCTTAAAAAGCACCAGCATGGGCACCTCCTAGCACCACAGCATAGCACCTCTGACACCAGAGAGACCAAGACACGGGAGGAGATGGGATGCTCTGAGGCAAGTAACAGGATTTGAGTCCGGTGCTACTGGTTGATATCATGCACCTTCATGGTGTCTGGCACTTTTGGATGCTCCCTGAATAAGTGGATAATAAGGCAAATCACAGAGTTTTGTGGAAACTGACCCAGGGAGGCAGTAATGGGTAGAGACATGCCCCTCACCACCTTCAGTAGAGAAACACCTTGACCTTGTCTACAGCAGGACTTACAGGTGCTGTTTAGTTGTTGCAGGCAAACCAGCACTTTTAAAAAGCCTCATCTAATTATATATCCTGCTTGGCACTGTGTTTAGGCCCACAAAACATTAGGGAGAGATGCCTGAGAGCAGTGAGTGACAGTGAGCAGACCTAGACCACCCTCATTGCCTTCTGTGCCCAGGGAAGACTGGTGAGCAGAAGGAATTCTCTGTCTCTCACTGAGAGGGATGCCAGCTGCTGGGCATTCATGTTCTCACTGTCTCCAAAACACAGGGCCCAGCAGCATGAGAAGCCAGTCCCTTCCCACTCCACAGCCCCAGCATAAGCTCATGGAGACATGGCTGGGCTGTTATCATGAACATGCAGAGCAGGGCTGAGCTGAGTTACTGGAAAAAGTTGGTTTTGGAGCCCTCACTTATGGGAAGGCAGATGCTCATGCTGTGCATGGGGGCGTGGAAAGCTGCAGATGCACTGCCACTGTTTTCTTCTAAGTATTTCCCTTCAAAGGACTCCAACAAAGAATTTCTGAACTGTCTAATAATCATGCATGTCCACTGGGAATACTAAAACAGAGAAGACTTTCAGAGAGTGCTTAGCAAGTACCTGCTAAAAACTCTGGTCCCCAGTGTCCCAGACTGAGAGCCAGGGCCACCAGATACTTCAGAAAAGCCCAGTTTGACCTTCAGTTGCAGTTTGTTCCTAAACTGCCATTTTTAAAACTGGAGCTTGCCAGATGGGTCTCTGTCAGCTGACTTGCTGGGACAGAGGAGAAGAAATGCCCTGCAAATGCACTGTTGCCTTGAAGCTGACAGCAAGGTGGTCTCATTAGTAAAACGGGTCCAGCAGAAGAGGACAGGAGACAGTATGAAGTGATGCCAAGGAAATAATTTCCCAATACTGAAGAAAAGTGGTTTTGTTCTGGCAAAGGCCTGAGGGTGCAAAATAACTGTTTCCATACATCTATTGTAGCACCATTCAATTTTTAAAATCTTTCCTCCCATGTATGTGCTATTTTTAATAGTTACTATGAGGGAAAAATGTCAGTACATTCCTTATTAGACTTGTCTACACACAGCCATACCTCAAACGATAAACCCAGTTTTGTTATGCTGATGCAAATCTCTCAATACTAGGTCAAAGGAGAATCTGAGCAGCTTAGTATTTGTGGTACATCCAAGAGAAAATGAAGAGGTACTTGACTACAGTCTGCAAGAGGTCTCTGGCAATTGAGGACACCATTTTTGTTCAAACAAAAGCAAAATGAAATTCAACAGCTAGGAAGCAAAACTAGAAAAATGCAGATTGTAAACAAAAGAGTTATTCAGAGCACTGTAACTAGCCATGAAAAGAAAAAGTGCCCAGCAGTGCTGTATCCTTTAAGTCACCTGAAGACTTTACATCAAGACTGGGTGTCTTTGGAAAAGATACAGTCTAGTTCAACCTCAATTTATATGCTCAGCTGTGGGAATCATGACATAAAATGTAATGTACTAAGGAAGGGCCCAGGCTACATGAGCATAATGGTTCCCTTTGCTTTGAACCTTTTTATTCTGAAAAGTAGCTCAACTTGGTTTGACTGAAGTCAATTTCTCAGTAACTTAAGCTATGCTGGAATAAATGTGGTTTAAATGAAATAAGTAATCTGCACCAATTTAATTAAGTCTTTTTGAAGTCCTCCTTAGTTAAACCAATGGAAGTTTCTCATCAAAGGCACAGCTTCCCTGAGCAGGAGAAGATAGCTATGAAGATCCTAGAGCCCAATATTGTTCTGGGAAACATACTTATATTTTTTGCATGTTTTCACAATTGCAAGCAGCTGTAGTGACAGATCAGATTTCCAGCCCTTTCTAAGAAAAGTGTGCATCTGTTCTATTTATTTCTAGCCTCTCAAAGGATTCTTTAAAACGACGCTCTTTTATGTCGACCAGCTGTGGCGATCTGTGCAAACCACTGCAAGGGTGTAACACAGGAAGGGCCCGTGTTTTCACATCAGCGCTCCAGGCCCTCCCTTTCGCACTAAATACTTGGGATACACTTCCAGTCTTCTCAATTAGTCAGCCAGAAAAAGACCAGAGGGAAAAGGTCTACATTTTCAGTTGAGTATAAAAACGTCCGTTGGTGAACTTTCTCAAGGACATCACGGGAGAATGGCTCTGGCTACAAACCTTCACCCTGCTTTGCACCAAGCCCTTAGCCAGCCCCAAGCATTCAAAAGAGAGGCTGTGTAAAGGGAGCATTTGGCAAAAATTAAGGACAACAGCCAGCCTAAGACACCTCATCCTGATAAAATCCACAAATCTTAGTGTTAAACAAGGACAGAGAAAGCTGAGTAGCAGCAAAGCAGAAAAATACAGGCCCCCTCCCCACAAAACCCAGCTTCTCTTCCAACTCTTTCTCAAGCAGTGACCAAACCAGCGTGTGCCAATACCAAGTGGCCACCATCCTACTAGCAAAATCTGCATCACTTGGGAGAAAAAAACTCCAACCATAAAATAAAATAAACCACCCTGAGGAGAGACCATACTTCCCGTTTCCCAGAGCTTTACTCTTGCTGTTCATATCCTTGCAAAACTCCCCAATTCCAGTGCCAGGAAACAACTCTGCCACAAAGTCCTGCGGCGCTGACTCGTCTCCCGTTCCTCGGAGTCAGCGCTGCATCAGCAGGAAGCGAGTCCCTGCCCACTGCCACCGGCTGACACACCAGTTGGCCTCCCACCCCGCACGGGAATCTCATCCTCTCAAACACACAGATGGAAATAAAAAGGCAGCTGACTTCCAAGAAACAATTTCCAATTGCCCGATGGTAGCTTATGTGCTAACACTCCTGTACCCAGGCAGCTAACTGCAGATGTAAATCTCTGCAGAAGAAAAAACACCTTGCTCTATCCGGTGCTGTCCTATTAAAAGTCACAGGTAGCTGTCAATGTTTAGAAGGGAAAAAAAACACTTACAGGTCTGAAAGATTTGAAGACTTTTTCCAGTATTTCATGGAGTGTCTTTTTCCCACAAGAGGAGATGTAGTCCTGTGCGAGCTGCAGAAAAGGTAAGCAGTCCTCACTTTCGCTCCACACGTGCTGAAAGCCAACAGCAACACAAGAAAGGAAAGGCATTAACAGGAATTCAGGCCAACCTTTCCATGTGATTTTATAAGGTGACATGTTGTAAACATCTGCCAAAGTAGACCGAGCCTCCTGCAGTTCAGACCCGCCCTGGGGACACGCATTGCAGGCTCTTTCAGAAGCCATGTTTCTGAGGAAGAACCTGGATTTTATTGACATGATGCATCAGAAAACAGGGAAATCCATCCAGAAGCGGAAATGCCTCATGGTTGCACCAGCCATGAAGGGTACACACACTTGGCGCGCACACGTTTTACCTATAATGGTGCTTTTGTTTGACATCAGCCCTGCTCAGATCTAGAAGTCATGTTGGGTTTTCTCTTTTTCTGCATCATCTGCTGCAGTGAGGCCCTCAGGAAGAGCTAAAGCATCTCTTTGTCTTCTCGGTGTTAGTGCAAATATGATGCGACCCTGGAGGTGGAACTTGATGTGTAATTTTCTCAACGATGCAGAAGAAAAGATGCAAAATCTGCCTGCAGGCTAGACACAGAGCCAAGGAGAGATGTTTGGGCACTCACAGCATCCTGACACTTCGAGCCTCCCACCCTGTTTTGAGATTTACTCCTACTGGAACCCAATCTTCTCTTCCCAGGCAGGCACACTTAAACCCATTTGAGATTCTCCTCTTGTCTTACTCCGGCTTTGGAGATGCTGGTTCCCCAGCCTCACTCTGTGAAGCCTCTCTCAAAACTGATGTTTATTCTGCTGCTAGGAGGTTGTTTGAAGCAGAGCTGGCAAGGGATGGAGGGAGGACCCAGGCAACAATGCTTCCTGTGCCCAAGGGGACAAGCTAATGCATCATCTTAAACACCTTCTGTTTGAAGACTTCGTGCATGGGACTGTCTCAGGCAGCCTGCCACACAGGGAAGTGCAATACTGCCAAATCGGTTTGAGGCTCTTGTACCTTCTTACGCAGCAGCTCTTTTCCCAAAAGTGCCTTTTTACTTGCTATAAACAGCAGGTTATGCTTAAACAAGGAAAGAGGAGGATCTCTCTGAAGCTTAACTAACATTCAGGGAAAGACTCAAAACGACAGATGTTTCAATCCCTAGCATAAGGCTTGCATGTTGCCTTCCTCTTCAGTGGTGAGTACCTGCCAGCGATGCAGTTTTGCACTTAACGACAGAAAACAGTACTTAACATCACCTAAGCTGCACCTTTAAGATAAAACCTGTAACTGCTTTGCTATGAAACTCACCTGACCTACATTTTCTTTGCTGCTTGTTGCACTTTGCAAGCATAAACATAGGGAAATGTTTTGTTATGAAAAGAGCCCTGCATTACTGAGTAGGTTCTGCTCTTTCCATATAACCAGAGTCATCTCTTAACCATTCTGGCAATAAAAATAAGTTCCTTACAGTCTTGCCAACGCTCAAACGCACATACCACAAGTCTCATGATACTTCATGCCATCTTAAGAGTCATGGGCCGTGTAATCCTATAAATATACAACTAAATCTCAGCTTCTGTTTACAACTAAAAAAAAAGCAGAGAAAAAGTCTGCACTTTGTGATTTCTATGGCCTAAAAAGGCAGAAGGTACATGAAGTGAATTCAAACGAGCCCTCTTCAAAATATCAAATGAACACTTCCAAATCACATTTTAAAAACAGCCTTTGGAGAAGGTTTTGGAGGTCTGGCCCATGATTTCTTCATGCTTGGGGTTAGCAGTAACTGTTTAGCTAGTCCTAAACTTCAGAGCTGAATGTTGCAGCTTGGCAATTCCTGGCTCGTGCTAAACCTGTTGCAATTGTTTATATACATAAAATGATTATGACTGCTGAGATCCTCATTCTTGTTTAAATTGTGGCTTATTTTGACTACCAGAGCTATACACAGGAGCTTTCACATAAATGAAAATCGGGCCCTGCCCTTTAATAAATAATAGCTGGTTCGTTCCCCAGGGAAAGTTAACCCCATGTTGTCCTATCATGTTTTCACAATCTCTTTTCAAGCTGCACCACATTTTAGACACCAGTGTGAATTCATCAGCAGTAGGCAGAATAAGATGATCTAGCACTAGGGGAAAACCTAAGAGAATATCCTGATCACTGAGTTTTTGAGAAGATTTTTTTGCATGGCGTTTTAAGACAATTAGCAAGTAACGATTCCAAAAATCTCCCCAGCTGCAGAGGCCTTAAAATGTTGACTGTAGTAACAAAAGCACTACAAAAAGTTTCATGTGCCCTTAGTGCACGCATCTTATCCAGAAATAGGTTGATTTAATCTTTTCCCTCAAAAACCTCAACTATAATAAAGACCAGGGTTGTAATGCCTGTAGGTTCAGCTGCATCTACAGCTCTCTGTGGTGGTTCAGTGCTGCACCCAGGCAGCACAGGAACTGTCTCAGCACTGACTCACCCATCTCCAGAGGAACCTGCAAAAGGAATTTCGGCCTTTCAAAATAAAAACAAACGTAATTTCAGGATTCAGCTCCTGCTTAGAAAGTTCGGTAATGCTGCATAGATGGAGATGCTTTTCCTGGAAAATCCGACGCCTGAGGATCTCTCTGCAGTGGGAGAAGGTGGCTGCTGGCAAACTGGTGGACCACAGTGCTTGGCTGTGGCTGTGCAATTAAAAAAATATTAACCTCATCATCAGAGTATGTGTTTTCCAAGCTTGCCCAGTTTTGCTCACAGTTGGATTTGTGTCACTACAAAAGCACACAGCAGCTAATTTCCACCTCAGCTGACCTAGGATCATGGCTGAATTATTTAGTTCAGCATCTACACACAGCACATAGCTGAGGAAATCAATAGGGCTGCATCTGGAGGGGTTTGCTTTCCCTCACACCTTTAGATGACTCAGTGTAGCTGGATGACAGAATCACTTGCTGGCCTACCTTCTTCTAAGCAGCCCACTTGTTGTGCGTGGCAGCAAAACTTTTTAATTATGGGGATAATTTGACTTGCATAAAATATTCAGACCCATTGACTCTGTTATGAAATATTTCCAGGAAATGTTGCAGCAAGATGGCATCACATTTTTATTTATTTTATCAGTTACTTTGAATACCAGTAATAACATGGTGACAAAACAAATGACAGACTGTAAGGAATAGCATCACAACCCTCACTCTCCTTGATTATGGCTACACAAGTCCAATTAATTTCTTGAGAACCCCAGGAGCATCAGGAGCTGAATTATACAGAGTTCAGCTATATAAAACGCTGATTCGGAGTTTTAGTGTCCAGGTGGTACTGAAAATGCCAATAAGCATCTACATGGGTCTCCTGCATCCCAAACATATTAAAAGCCTAGCCTAAAGATATCTTTTCAGGAAATGAAAAGTATTAGATTGTTGCAATCTGGGATCTCTGACGTTAGACAAAATTCAGTGTTATTCTCCCCCAGACTGCATCTTGGCAACCTTTCCACGTTTCTCCCCTCTCCTCTTTCCTTTTAAGTTCATCATGCTCCTCATTTCCTCCTTACAAGTGGGTTATCATGGAATTCTCTGGCACCTCCTACATAGCTTTTTAAGTCGCATCATTATGAAATGACGACGTAAAGAAAGAACAAGAATACCAGGCATCAGATGCTTATTAAATGTGAAGCTCCTTTATAAGAGGCACGGGGTGCAAGAAGGCTGTAAAGTGTGTCACTGTGAATTCTGTTTATATTTACTCACTTTCACACTCCATTCTGTTAAAGGAGCCATGCAACAAGGCTTAAAGTGCAAATGATAATCAGTCCCTTGGCTTGTATTAAGTCTCCTTAAAATAAACTTTAGCCTGTAATTGCACATAGAAAGCAAAGTTATAATCTGGAACATAAAAAAAAAAGAAAGCGACTGCAAAAAACTGAGATAATCATGCTGGGAGCAGAAATTAAGTCCCACAGTGCACTAGGAGCAGGAAACAGGATGCTGGAGAATCTAATCATTAGTGAGTCTTAATCGTATTAAAGAAACACTATCTCTTTAAAGAAAAAGAATTAAGAATGACACCTATCTGCCTGTCTTAAAAGTATTATCATTACACAAAGTGCCTCAACTAATAAGGCTAAAAAAGGCAGACTAAAAGACCGCTTCTAGTTTTCCACTGCTTATGTTCCACATTTGACAGGAGTTGGCCCTTTGCTCCATTTCACTAGTGGTGACTCTGGGCAGGGAATCCTTCCCACAGCAACCCTGGAATGAAAATAAATTAAAGAAAAAAAAAAAGGGAAAATATGATTTCAAACTGAAAAAAAGAAGAAAGGCCAGCATTGGAATGGGGTCTGAAACTGCTTAAGATTTTTTCTGAAGCTGTATGAAAGAGTTCACTCAATTACTGAGCAGTGTATTAAGAAACAATACATGTCTAAGGAAAATAAATGGACTTTCTTTGCAATTTCTAATATCATTAGTGTCCAACCATAGTTTTAGCCTAGTGCTGCACTGGATTCATATATATTCCTGTTTAGCAGCGCAGCAGGCATGGCCCTTTCTGGGCACAGGCATCTGTAGAGAGGATGAGCACTGGGGTCTGACAGGCTCAGAGGTGCTGGGAAAATGTGCAGAGCTATTCCCAGAGAGGACAGAGAATCCACACCTTGAGACACACCACTGCTACATCTGAACGTCTCATTAATCCCTGGAGAGATGCATAACTAAACTCCAGATAACTTCCTTCATAATTCAGCACGACTATCTCCTCGACACAATAAATAAACGTCCCGCTCGCTGCGATCTGTGGTCCTGGAGAAGTCACTCCACTGCTCATTGTTTCCACGGACCCATCTGTCAAATGGGCTCACTCTGCACTTACCTGTTGGAAGGGGAATTAGTGAACATTTGTCAAGCAGGTGGAGGGATGAAACTTGCTCCGTGAAAGGAAGAACCTACAACATTCCTACAATAATACAGCTAGGAGCTGTTTTGTTAAAATACGCAAACCAAAATCCTTTCTTTGAAGTTAACCGGCACTTGGCAGCTTACAAATCCCGTGGCGAGGTGCCGCTTTTCCGTGACTCTTCCTGCACTTCTGCTCACCACCGGGAGGGTCTGGCCGAGGGGAAAGCACCCCGTGACCCTTCCCAAAGGCAGGGGTTGCGGTGCCGGAGCCTTTCCCGCACGAACTCGGCGCTGAACTCCGCGAAGGACGGCGGGGCGGGGACGCGGCGGCGCCCGGCCGGCACCTGCACGGATCCCGCGGCGGGCCCGGGGGAGCAGCGGGGGGGGCGCGGCCCTCCTGTCATCCTGACTCCATTTTATTCCTGCCCATTCTCCATTTGCCGTGACAGCCCTGCCAGTCCGCCCGTCCCTGCGCCGTGCCCCAGCCCCGGCACCCCGGAGGATGGAGGGGCCGCGGGGAGAGCAGCAGCTGCAGCCCCCGCGGGGCGCGGGGCAGGCGGGGGGGCCCGCACCGCTCCTCCCCGCCCGCCCGGAGCCCGCAGCCTCCCCGGGCCGGGTGATGGGGAAGGGGGGGTGGGGTGTCCCTGCCCGCAGCCCTGCCGGCGGGGCCGCCCCCCACCGGCAGCGGACTCCATTTTGCAGATCGTGGGAGGATCCCCCCGGCCCCCGGCCCCGCCGCCCTCCATCACCGCATCCCTCCCTCCCGGGCACGGCCCCGTCCTCCGCCCCCCCGGCGCTCCCCCTCGGCTGCTCCCCCCCGGACTCCGGGGACCCGCACGGACGGAGCGTCCCGGAGCGGTGCGAGGGCTCCTCGCGCGTCCACGCACACGCGCGAGGGGTGCCCCGCACGCCCGTGACCCCCGATCCCCTCCCGGGGCACTCACGAAATTGTCGCCGCAGGCGGCCTCCGGACAGAGCACGTAAAAGGAGACGCCGGGCTCGGCGTAGAAGTCCATGCGCCGCTCCGTCTCCTCGGCGGCGATGAGCTGGAAGGGCGTGCGGGCGCACCACCGCTCCGCCGCCTCCGCCAGCGCCTCGAAAGCCATCGCCGACCCCGCCGCCGCCGCCGCCGCC
>VWPU01021950.1:0-24476 GCA_013398955.1 Callaeas wilsoni | reverse complement strand
CACTGCTACCAAAACCGGGCCATTCAAACCCAATACACTGTCTGAATGGCGTTTAGCAGCCTCTCCACCCCTGGTTATCGGTTCATTTACAGAAATGAGCTGTCCCCATTGCCATTTAAAGGTGATTCAGTTTTGCTTGCTTCATCTGACTTGTTGCAGTTTAAGTAGATCTGTACTTTCTTTTTGCTAGTGAGGAACTTCAATGTTATTCCTTTATTTTGTTGTGGAGAGTCACATAAAACTCGGTTACTTTGTGACTTTAACAAAAATGTAGAATGTGAGATGAGTGCTCTTCTCTGACATTGTATTTCTCTAATATATACATCTCTCATGATATGCAGGTGGAGTGGATAGTAAAATTAAATGTCTTTGTGTTTACTTAGAAATCAGAGGTGAAAATATACACTTAGTAACTGTATTGGCTTTAGTAGCAGAGGGATGTCATTTATGGATAATACCACTAAAAGCTCCTGTATATACAATTGCTGTCTTATTACTTTCTAAAGGGTTGGGTGTGCAGATCACTGGCTCAGTTGAACTTTTCTGTCTCTCTCTTTTGCTGCCACCATGTTTCTTTGGATATCAGAAATTAATGCTGCCAACAGTCAGTACAGCTTTCCACTATCTGAAGGTGGTTTATTTGGTGATGCCTCTGTGCATCTGGATACACTGTTCCAAACCACCTACCAGATATGTTGATCTTCAGTACAGTTTATAGGGCCTAAGTCCAACCACCACCCTAACTTCTTCAAAAATACAGGCTCTCAGTTTCCACTTCTTACTTCACCTTCAGGAACAGACCTGTATTGACCCTTAAGCCTTTAGAGAAAAAACAACCATTCCTTCCTTTGATTGATCAACTCACTGCTATGTGTGTTTGTTTTTTTAAAAAATCCCCAACATGTCTATTTGATGTCATCAGTTGGGACTGCCTTCTTCATCTGGACTTTGATTCAAATTCTCCTGTTTTGAAGTTCTTGGCATTTGAAGTTCAAGTTGTGGGTACTGTTCTACTTTTTACACCCTCTGGTATAATTTAGTAAATCTGTCATTTATGCTCAATGTAACAGAGTCATTTAACTGCAGGATCTCATCAGTGCAATTAACCCTGTTCCTTTAAAATGAGGCGCTGATCGTCTTGGCATTCATGGGAGCAGAGAGCACAGTAGAGTGCTGCAGTTTCTGGCCCTTCCAGAGCAGTACTGCAGTCAATTGATTATTTTGTTAATTGGTTTTGCATCAGTATTCTGCTAGTTTATTATCATCCAAGCGACTTTATGCACCATGCATAAGCACAAGTATAGTAAAAATCAATACCTGAAACCTTTTTTTCCTTGTAAACATCTTAGCATCCATGGGCTACCTTTGATATATGACCTTCATTCTGCTTGCAACACAGCTAGTAACTTTCATTATTTAGTCCCATGCTAATAAAGTAGATGCTCAGATTCTGATCTGTACTTAATCTTGTATCCTAATGAAAAAGGAATAAATTAATTAAGAATGAAATAAACAAGAGGCTGTTATTGTAGATAAATAAGCCTAATTTTGAGATGGTAAAATTAATGATATTTTAGTAAGAAAATCTTGTTGCTTCACTAGGTTCTAATAAATATACTTCACAGGCTTGAATCCGTTTTCAAAAGCTGAGTCCTATGGATGCTTCTTTTTCTTCTTCAGTTAGAGAAACAAGGATTTAAAAGCTGGTATGAAGTTGTGTTGTGTGTGGGATTGAGGGCTGGGTTCCAGGTCTGAATGTCACACAAGCAGATGGGATTATGGATGTTACAAGATGAAAATGTTTTCCAATACTTTTCTAATGTTGGACATGCAGACATGTTCTCTCTTGCATGTGTTTTTGAAACCATGATGTGGTACTTAATGCCTTTGTATTACTGATGTCCGAGGGAGGCCTACTCTTCTTTCAGAAGAAAACCATGAAACAGAAGCAGAATCAGATGCAGTCCCTCTTCTGATCCAGACTAGATATGAATGCAGAAATTTCCTTCTCTGAAAAAAAAAGCATTTTTCTAATGTAGGTACCCAGTTAGCAAGAAGACTAGGATTTTGCTGAGTCAGCTGTCTGCAGCCCTAAATGGGCAGTTTTCCACCCAGTTCACTGGATTTTCATTCTCATTTTCCAAGTTTGTTCTTTGAGGATCTTTTTTTCTGGAGTATATGGATGTTACCTGTTCTTGGGTTCACTGCTTTCTAAACACATCTTCGTAAGGAGAAAGGCAGGTTCTTATCTTGTGCTGGTTAAGATCATGCTACAAGGCAACTGACTTGAGGCAATTTGTAGCTCATGGAAAAAACTACCAAGACTTTTCCAAAACTTTCAACTCATTTTTTGACAAAAATGCCTAATATTTTCTGGATTCAAGTGTATGACTTGCTGCCATTTGCAAATATGAGGAAGCTCTCTTTGTTTTCATGGTGGAAAAGAGGTCCCAGAATTTATCAGACTGTTCTATCTGTGGATGGTGACATCCTGTATGCCCTTTCTCCAAGTGAAACATTCAGAAAACAGCCTGCAGAGTGGCTTCAGTTCAGTGAAGATTATGCTTCTTTGAGGGATGTATTTCCCTGTCTCAGGAAATTATAATGTTATACAAAAAATACATTAGGCTGTGTTGTGAAGATGAAAAAATCAGACAAATGAGATGATACTGAAGAAGGAAGACAGCCTGTGCTACTTCTGCAAATTGCTCCCCCTCTTCCTCTCCATTGCCTTAAAGACAAGACAGGGCTCCTCGGCATTGCTTTTTAATTAGCAGAAATCCTTTTTTGTACTTAATCCTAATTCAGTGCCTTAATGCAGCAGGTCCTACAGAGCCAGCAAGCTTACATAGGAGCACAAACGCCTGAAATCTTTTTCTCTGGCATCCCTCTGAATGAGGCTTGTCTTCTGTTCCTAATTATATTCTGTGGTGACAGCTTGGGGTTTGCAGTGGTGAGCAGAGAGGCAGGGGTGAGACTGGGGAGGGAGGAGGCAGAGTGACAGGTGATTGCTCTGTCTCCATGGCATCACTGAATTTTATCTTAGAGCTGTCACTGTGCTTATACCTTTCTTTACTGTGTACAGCGACCTGGTGACACAAAGTACACCTTGTATGAGTCCTACTTAGTCACTGTCCTCTTACCAGGTTGTTTCATATTAGGTTTTTTCTTTACTTTCAATCCGTTCCACTTTTAATGAACCTGCATAAGTACTGGGAACACACATATAAATGAAAGCACCAGTTCAGTATTTTACCATTTGGTGCCTTTAGTTAAGGAGTTAAAATTCATACGAGTATATTGTTAGAAACCTTTGACACTGCCTTTTCAGGCCATGCTGTGCTCCATCCTGCTCATTTTGAATTGGTATTAGATTTTTGGAGTTATAATAAAACAATATAGCTATGACAAAAACAGCTTTTAGCCCCCGTCAGTTAGGTCCCAGTTTCATCTCTGTCTTAGACACCTCACTGAGCACTGTCTTTTATGCTTGTGCTTTAATTAACTGAGACAGATGCCTCTAAGAGTTATTCAACTAACCTAAGATCTGATTGAACCTTTGGATGAATTTCTCTTCTGTTGATTTTGACACTATATATATGTTGCTATGACACAGCAGTGCAACTCATATGTATGCATTTTAAATCCGAAATGCCAAAGCCACACATGTAGAAGTGGTTCTCTGAGTTATTAGATTTAGTTAATAACCATGGATTCTTTTCAAGAACACATCTAAGTAAATGTTAGGGGTCTTACTGCCTTCTTGCTGCACCTAAACATGTACTTAATGGTTTTAAGCATTCCTCTTTGATCAAGAAGGCTAGATTTTTTCTTTTTTTTTTTTTTTTTCCTTTTTTTTACAATTAAATGTTGGTACTCTTCATGCTATCTTGTTTCCAGATGTTAGGCCAAAGAGTACAAAATGAGTATGCCAAAGTTGACAGCACTTTTGCAAGGTCTGTGATATGTTAGTACATGTTACAACTCGAGTTACAACCACTGAATGGTCTTCTTTAGGAATGGTCTTTTACACGGGTACAAATAAGGTAATTATGGTGTGAAATTTGAAGTTCCTGCCTCCAAAGATATTTGCATGTTTAACTTTTCTTATATTCTACAGTGCTTCCTTAAATGTCTTGTGGTTTTGCACTGCATAAAGAAAAAGATTTCTAGAAAACTGTGACGACTTGTGTTTCATAACCTGTATTTTCATATCCTATACTTCAGCCAGTATGGTCAGTTTAGTGGCTTTTTTGCCATATGGTTTTTCTTGCCAGTATATTTATTTATCACTTATTATTGCAAGGACAATCCAGGAAAGTAGATCACTTTTCAAGGCATTTTTGAGAGCCTCGGAAGTATGATTAAAGCTCACAACACCAGATTTTTTTCTACCAGAAATGTTTTTTGGCAGTGTCCCGTCACGCTGTAAAAATAAAGCGCAATGCAGCAATATTATATCTGAGAACTGTTTATTGATAAAGAAGGGTAAGTGTTCCTACTCGAGGGGGGTAGAAAAGAGAGCAGAGAGGGAAAACGACGGAGAAAGAAACAGAAAACAGGGACAGCGTTACTGCAAGAACTCCGGGCGCTCAGTCAGCGCCAGCTCGGCAGATGGAGCGTGCGTGCTGCAAGCTGCGATGAAGCCTGCGTTTCTCCCGGGGCGGGCTGGGTGTGATTTCCAAAGAGCAGCAGGCTGCGTGTCCTTTCCGTCGGCGAAGAACAGGCTGCCGTGGCCACGGACGTACTCCTGCAGGAGCTGCAAGTTCTCAGGGTTGAGGCAGAGCGTCTGCGGGCTGGCTGCAGGCAGCGTCTGCCCCGTCAGGGAAACAGCGGAGCACTAGGTTGTTGGGGTGACAAGCTGCCTCGGGGGAAAGCGGAGAAGCAAGGCAGGACAGGGAAGACGCAGGACCGCAGAGAGAAAAAGGTGAAGGAGGGACGGGGCCAAGCTAACTCTCCAGGCGAGCCCCCGCTCCCTGCAACCAACCCCACAACCTGCCCCCGGTTGTGTCGCAAGCTTTTGTGATAAAAGCTTTAACCGCTTTTATCTGCTGAAGCTCCTCCCATAGCCTGATTTCCCGAGCATCCGGGGCTCTGCTCTGCCGGCAAGTGGAGGGGTTGCTTGCGGCCCTATCGTGGAAGCTTTCTGTCCCGTGATTGGCTGCCAGGCGAAGTCCCCCCGGGGACAGGGCTGCCGGCGTGTGTACAGCCCCTATAGGAATCCTTCACCTCATGTATAACCTTGGAGCATAAATAAAAATCAAATTGGTCCCTCTCAGGCAGGAAAGGCTATCTAATAATTTGATAATGCCCTGGAGAAAAATCTGAAAAAGTAGAAGTGCGATTGAGACCTGCATCCTCATTTTATCAAATGTCTACAGCTTGGAGCTGTGACGTATTTGGAAATAGTTAAATAATTCTAGCTTCTATTTTGGTGGCAACGAAAAATAAAACTATGGCAAGAAGACCCATGATAGTAATGATGACTGTATAGAGTCTCACTCTTATGCTGATTGTTTGGTGTCTAAAACATGTTCAAGCTGAGCTTTTCTCCAGATAGGACTCCCTGGGGAAGTCTCTTCCCCTCACAGCTGTTGCAGTAGTCCTGAAGCTTTCTACCTCATTATAAATTCTGACTGGAATCAGTCCCTGGTTTAGAAGTTGCAAATGAATGACACAGACACAAATAGTGTGTTTTCATAGCCCTTATCTCTCATGAAAACAAGTCTTAGAAAAAGCTTTTTATGTGTGTCAAGAATGCTGAGCTAAAGATGTAAAAATTAACCCTTCCAGGTAAGGAAAGCTGTGCAACAGGAGGGCTTCAGCAGAAGGAAGCGAGGATATAGAGACATCAATGACATTGACATCAACATGAATGATCCTTTATTTACAAAGCAGTGGTACCTGGTAAGTTTTGAGAGAAAATCACAGTACCCATAGCTAAATAATTGTCATTCAAGCCATTCTATGTGGTTGCAGTGTTTTCCAACAGTTCTTTCCAAATGCAGGACTTGGGAACAGATCCAAGGCTCTGTTGTGTTGGTTTTAATTCTACCCCTTTTATATTGGGAAGATCCAGCACATTTCAAGAGGTAAATTTCATTTCAGTCAATGGAAAGATCCTTAGACAGCTTGAAATAGAACTGTATTGATGTCCTGTGGGCATTGCTGGTGTGCTGATGTGACCCCTAAAACTGCATATGAATCAAGTCTTTGAGCTGTTGCCAGGTAAAATACTGTTATGGAATTATAACAAAAGATTCTAGCGTATTTGCTAGCAAAAGTTGAGGCTTATCTTTTCTTATGGAAATTTGAATATAATTTCTTTTTTCAAAAACAGAACAGCTAAAAACAGATGAATTTTGGCTTAAGCTAATGTCAAAGGAAATTCGTATTTTGCTAAATTGTTTCAGTTTTTCTGTGTCTTATTTTTGTAGGGAGAAGTCTTTAGTTGTAAAAGAAAAGTTACATTTTTACTTTGAGCGAAATGATTTTTTTTAATTTAAAAAGTTGATAAAGTAATTCTGGTCAGTTTTATTGTTGCAACATATTTGTGATGAAATACTCAGTAAATGCAGTACTGCCTTGTTAACTTAAGAAGGGTATTTTTGCTTGAAAGTAATGTTTCTTCCTCTTAATCAATTTCTTAAATTTCATGAATCCATCCAATATAGCTGCAGGTTTTTTTTCCTAAGGCAAGAGTTTTCAAATTAATGGGGGCACATTAGCATGGATGGAGTTTTATCCATGATGAGTCAATAAACTAAAGTGGGGATTAATTAACTTATTTTCTGTAGTTAATCAAAATGTTGCAGTGATAAAAATAACAAAAATTTAGGAAGCTATACAGTAGATCCTTGCTTTCAAGAAGAAAGTATTTCCTGCTCCTAAAAAAGTCCTTTGTAAAATCAATTGATCTAACTTTTTTTCCAGGATTGACCCACTGGCCTGACATGTTAAATAGAAAAGTCCTTTTTTGGGGTCCAAAAGATTCAGTGTTTAACCAAATCTTATAAACCACAGAAAAATTGAATTTTGCCAGTGTTGGATTTTTTCAGGTTTTTTCTTTTTTTACAGCTGCATTATTGCAGTAGATATGATTATAGACAGATGTGTGCTCCAAAACATATAGAATATATTTTCCGTGCCAAAGATACATGCAAAGACATAAAGGAAAAAGCAGTGGCTGTTGAAATATGTCAGTCAAATAAAAAAAGCTGTTTTTCTTTTTCACTGATGTAATAGATTAACACTGGTCAAGCAGATGGGACTCCTGGACTTGACCTTAATGTAGCTGAAGCATGGGAGCTGGGATACACAGGGAAGGGAGTAACCATAGGAATTATGGATGATGGTAAGTGAAGACTGAGTGCTAATTTGATACTTTTAAGTAGACTTTTTTCATGTAATTGAAGTAAAAAAAAAAAGATTAAAAAATAATAATCGATTGCTTGTAGTGGTAAGACTACCAGCCTCCATAAATACTTTGAGATCTTCAGGGAAAATACGATAGAAAGATAGGGGTACTGAAGCATGGATATCCAAGCATTAGAAGTAGTTTGCAATTATCACTCAGACGTCTTCCAGGGCAAACTGTAATGGCTGTTAAACCTAAGGAAAAACTCTCCTTGACTTCTGTAGGCACTGACTGGATGATGTAATTGATGTGCAAAAAATATTTAAGAAAATGTTTTTTGGATTGCATAATTTTCAAAGTCATACTTGATAGCTGAAATAATTAAACACTTTCATGCTGAATGTAAATAAAGATCTGCATATTAGATATATTACTAATTTGAGACTAAGTTCAGGAAAGATGAAAAAAGGTACAGTTGAAGTTACAGCTGTTCTACTTATGGTTTCTTGCTGAAGTACAGGAATTCCATGCAGTTTCTCAACACTCTTCTTTGGAATAAATTTTAAATATTTTCCTTTAATGAGGCTGAATAATATTAAAAAGAAATAAAACGTCTGTATCCACGTATGTTTTCTAGGGTCAACTGGGATCTGTCCTCACTTATTTCTGTTCCTCACCTGCTTACTCCTATGGCAAGGTTTTTGTGGAAGTAAGAAATTAAACTCAGACATCTGGATATTAGGAAGAAATTCTTTGCTATGAGGGTGGTGAGATACCGTAACAGGTTGCCAAGGGAGGTTGTGAGAGTGTTCAAGGCCAGGTTGGATAAGGCCTTGAGCAACCTGATCTGTGTATTGGTGAAAGATCAATCTCATCTGAGAGTTGATCTCTTGTGTCACAATTTCACTGATCTCACAGAGGCAGGACTTGGCTTTCAGATTAGCAAGGCATGACTGTGATGGGAATGATGGCAAACTATTTGAGCTTTGCGTCAATAAGTCTGATGGTCCATCAGAAACAGCTTTTAGAGAAGGGAATAATTTGCTTTATAATTTGTTTCTGGTAACTCTAAAAAAGGGCCTGAATAACAGGATTCTTCATAGAGATTTTTTTTAACAGGATCTTCATAGAGATGTCCATCTACCATTTGGATCAGTAATAAGGGTCTTCTAATGCAAATCTAGTGCTAAGGACCCTACAAAATGAGAAGTAATTTTTTCATCAGAGTAACTATGATATTATGGCATTCTCCTTGCAAATAAAATATAGCATGTAATGGTGAGGTGGTTGGAAAAACAGGATAGAATGGTGATGATGAAAATATAACATGAGATTGGTGGCCATTTCTTTGTATGTTTTAACTGGCTATGTAATAGGTCATCTTATCTCAGCCGAGTGTAGATCTGCTGCCTCTGTTACACCATCTGCTGGGATTTGTACATTGACCATGTGTAGAAAGATGCAATGCGATAGAATGAGTATATTATACACTAGTGCTCTGTTAGAATCTTTACCACTCTACCAAAATGTGGGGCCTATACACAGATATTTGCTAAAATGGTTTAGTCCACTGTTAAAAGTTCTCTTTCATGCATATAATCAGAATGTTTGCCTTAGTGATCACCTCAAATCTACTCTAGGTAATTTTTCTACTTAGTTTACAGTGGTTAAAAATACTTGTTTTTCTATCATGTACTGATCCAGTGCTTACCAATCTTGTTAGTTTCGGTATGCTTTGAGATGACAAAACTCAAAAAGATAAATTGTGATTTAAACTAATCCTTATAAGTAAATATGATCTAGTCTACAAAACAGTAAACTCAGTCATTCAGCTCACTTTTTCAACTGGCATCTGGATTTTGACATATATGATTGAAAAGTCCACATTTAAAAACTGGAATCTCACTTCAATAAGCTGCAATATTTGCCCTTATTATTTTCCTGTGGTTGTAAAGGAGTCTTGTTCTGTGATCATTAGAAAATCTTTTTTGAAGCTCTTAACCTTTGGTTTCTATTCTGTCATTGTCTTATTGCAGGAATTGATTATCTGCATCCAGATCTTGCATCAAACTACGTAAGTTCATGCTGACCTTTTCTGTAAGATGTGGGTTTTCTTATTATTATAGTCCCTCTGCTAAAAAAATTTAAACAGGCAGTAGAACAGCAGTACAGCTGGACTCCTGATCTTAGTGATGATACATTTCCCATTGAAAGAAGCAGACTGAAAATGGGATTGCCTGTGCAGGGAATGGAAACATGACAAGGCTCTTTGTGGAAGAATAACAGTCCTGTGTCACATTAAATAAGCTGCAGCTTGCAATACTGGATTTAGGACAGAAATTAGTAACCTGTGAATTGGCTCTAAGTCCTGCTATTAAGATGCAGAATGCCCCTATCACTTGGAGGGCCATGGAGCTGTGGGTTGTGACAAGGCATGTGTTAGCCATTGAAACCTCCATGAACAGTTTAATTCCTTTATAACAGGTGTTTTGGTCCAGGGCTTTAAAGCATATGCAGGGCAGATTGTGTATTCTCAGCACATGCTATGCAAGTTGATTGTTCCTCAAATGTACGTCAGGATTCAGACCTTTGGACTAGAGGGTTTTTGCATTTCTTAACTCTGTCTCTCTCCAACCCTCCATTGGCACTAGCACTCCTATCTCCAGGTCTCTTCAGGTCCTTTCCTGAGGGAAGCCCAGACTGCTTCAGCTGAGCAATGTGGTTTAGTTTGCAATTGCAATTAAATGAAAAGAGGAACAAGGTGAGCTGGAGATTTTGGAAAAAATATCAGCCACTTGGATAGAACAGCTTCAAAATGAGAAAGACAGTAATTTTTACATACTTGCAGTTTGGAAAATAATAACGCACAGGATGAAAACCTATTTGTGTTGTAAGTAGCAAAGCACATTTGGTAGATAATAAGTGGATATAGAAGATGTTTGCTTTGGAGAAGAATTTTGGGAAACAGCTGACCACAGAATGCGGATTAGTCAGTTTCACTCCTTACGAACTGGCTTAATAACTTGATAGCAGCTAATTAAACCCTGTGCCCTGACTGCAGAATTCTCTCCCAAGTGAAATAACTCAGTAGGATTTTCTCATAAATTGATAGAAATAAAGAAGTTTGTAAAAGGCAGCCTTTTTTATTGCAGGAATTGTGCTCTGTATATGCTCTAGCATGTGATGTGGGCAAAGCACATGCTCTACACTCACTTTTCAGCAGCAAGCGTGGACAAAATATGTGGGAATGTTCTCTTTCTAAAAATCATATTTCAAATAAACAAGCAAAAAGTCTGCACAACATACATGATATAACAGTTCTGTTGTTAACAGTGAATCTAGGATCATGCCCAGAAAGCAAAACTAGATTCTACTGTAATACAGTGTTTTCTCTTTTAATTCCAAAATATTTTCTGTTTGATGGATAAATATTTGTCAGGCTTAGCAGAAATATATTGGTTTTAGAATGGCAATAGTGAGTATTGTAGAAATTAATGGAAAATGACACAGAGAAGGACAATGCGCACACATGAATCCTGAAATAATGGAGCTGGAGAGAAATCTGAGAGTTAAAAGAGATATTGGGGTGAAAATTGGAAGGAAAAGCTGTCGAGGCATGGGGTCAGCAAACCTTTAATGGCAGTCATGGAAGACTTGTGAGGAGACTGACTTTTAATCAAGGATCTGAAGAGATTTGTGTAAGCATGGCTTTGTCCAAGTGAGAAGAAGTTCTGTAGTGTAGCAGTGATCAGGCTGTGGAGGGAAAATAGAAGATTAGCTGGCTAATACAAAATGCAGAAGCAAATGGCTGGTTGGTAAGATGTCATTAAAGGAGCAGCAGGAACCCCATCTGAAAGATCTTGAAGGAGATAAGACCTCCATGCTTTAATACTGAAATTCAAAAATAGGACTTAATCACATGAGGTCTATGGTCCTAGGCTGTCATAGTGCTTTGTCTGAGAGGTGGCTGGTTAAGGACAAGGTTGACTTCTGCTGCTAAACCCTGCCATCACCTCTCTTGCCCAATCAGAACATAGCGAGTGCAGGGCTTGGTTCACCTGTACTTTGCCTCTCCTTGTGAGGCTGCACAGGCCTCCTTGAGTCCCAGGAGTTCCTGCTCTGGAAGCATCTGCTGTCTCTCAGAGGCCATGGGGGCCTTTTTTCCCATAGGTAGTGATTTGAGCATGCACTAAAGATGAGGACTTAAATTCTGCTGAAGAAAAAATCAGTTAAGATGTGAAAATGCAATGAAACGAATCTCTTAAGGAGTGAGTTGTTAACTTGCTTCAGGATAGCGTAGCACTTATAGTCATCTTTGTACAACTCCTGTACCACATTCTTGGTATTTCACTACATCTGCACTTTGGGGCAGCTTTCTCTGAAATTCTGTTGTTTATTTTTAGGAAATAAAAAGCTTCTCAATTATATTAAAGCCTGCATACCCTGGCAGTGTCTGTACATCTTGCTTGGAAAATTGGGAGCAATTAGAAAGTTTGTGGTGGGTTTGGCAGTTGAGAATTTTCAAGTAATTCAATTTTTCATGTAAAACTGTGGCGTTGGTTCCTCAGTTTAATTTGGCTTTTATGATTTTGACTTTCTGTTTTTCTTGCTTGAATAGTTTAATGGAGGTTAGCACTTAGATGAAATGCAGAGTCAGGGAAAAGAAAGATCTTTGTAAAGAAGAAAACTTTGTATTTTCTCTTAAAATTGCTGAGCTTCGACCTATTGTATGGAGTGCACTTCCATGCATATTTTTCTTTGTAGTTTTTTAAGATTTACTGCTTGAATCATCCATTTCTGGTTTTAATGCTCTTTCTATACATGGAAAGACATGTGCCTGCTCACGGTGTGGGTGGACTGCTTTCCCAGCATTTCCTCCTGGCTTGCTGCAGTATAGCTACTTGCTTTTCTGGGATCAGGGAGTTATAGCAAAGCTAGAATTTTCCATTCTACACCGTGAATGCGAAGAGACTCATTGTCAAAGGATCTATATTTTCTTCCAAGCCTTGGAAACCCTGCAGGGGACCTTGGAATTTCCTTCAGGAAATTATTTTTTTCACTGCAAAGAGAGCCCTTCATTATGAATTGATAATTAAAAAGCTGAGCCTAATGTACACCATGGTTTGCTTTCAAATCATAATGTACATATAAACCCAGCAATTTTCAGGACCAAGTTCTCCAAGATAGAGTATCTGAGTGAGAAAGAAAAGTCAAGTTACTGACTTGAGGGCTGCATCTGACATATGTCTAATAAAAAGGGAAAAAAGAAGCTGTTGGGGATGGACATAGCAAACTATTCTAAAGAAAAAACGAAGCAAATGGAGATTTGTTGTGCCACAACCAGAAACATAAGCTGAGCTCTCTCTGATATCAGTTTTTTATTGTGGTATTTTATCCTTGGCCACTGTCTGCTAGTTAAGGTCAGTGTAGCAGCATTATCCCACTTAGAGCAGCAGGGAGCTGATCATCTTCTGTAAGCGAGTTTGTCCCTGATTAGCAGTAGTTAGAAAAAAAACTCAGGCCAGGAGTAAAAAATTGCTGGTTCCAGTGTCTGAACTCTGCCTGAAGCTGAAAGCTTATTTCAAAAATCCTAGGGGGAGAGAGAGAACAAGACAAACACTGTAGGAAAACTGGAGGTGACTATGTGAGTAGGTAACGTTTTCACAAAGTATTGATACATGTAGAATGAGCATCAATCAGCAATTCTTAGTAATAGATAGTAATTTAGAAGATGTTGAACTCTGTAGAATTGCACAGATGTAACACGTGCAAACAAGCATCAGCCTGAGCAGTGCTTCATTGCTGACCTTCCCCAAACCTCTCTTTTCTTCTCTGTACTATGACTCCTTATGGTGCAGCCTTATCTTCCAAGGTCCTTGCCAACTGTCACTCAAACTGTGTGCAGGAAAGGCCCTATGTGAGGAATGAGGGAAGACTTCCTGGATTTACCTCAGAGTTAGTCAAAGTTTTCTGTCATCTACCATTTCTCATTCAGATGTGAACAGCAGATGATCTTACCTGTCTTCTCTTTCCACTTTGTCAGCATCTCCAAACACAATGCAGTCTCTCTCACTTTTGATGACTTGTCTCCAGCCAATACCATAATGCTTCCCCCCGCCTTGCTGAGAGTGGGAGCATATTTTTGGAATAATTATCATATCACATAAGCAGTGAAGCAGGGAAATGTTCCACTTCTGTTCTGAGCTGCATTTGCCATTGTTTGCTAGAGGAAAAAAAACATCAATGAATAATCTTTACAGCCACAAAAGGAATAAGAAATAGTACAGGCAATAAATTTCACACTGCAATATGTGCAGCAAAGCATAGAAACAGTAGGAAGGAACTTCTTACTTTTAGAAAGTCTGTTCTTCCTTCATTAGCATGAATTTCTGAGTATGCTTTGGCCTCCTTGCACACCATAAAAAGGACCAGCAAACTGCTCTGGCAGCCATGACCCTGATCGCAATGATTTACCAGTACAAACCATCAGTATCTCCACTAAAATCTCTGGGACCTAGTTGTGGGATTTTGTAGAGCTGACAAAGCTCCACTGACATTTATTGAACCACACTGCTTTGGCCTTGGTGATCCACACCCCACTGCCACGCTGAAATTCCAGCTGATTTTTTTTCTGAGTCCAATAGAGTCCACATCTAACTGGTGGGGAGAAAAAAAGAGCAAAATTTGCTGGAAACACTCTGAAGACATTGAAAAGCTCCCAGTGTCTCTGCACTGACATTAATATGAACCCAGGGAATCCTCGGGAATTGTAAAGCCAAACCATAGCAGAGTAAGGTTCATACTGGCCTGAATGACTGTCGGGGAATGATTTCAGGCAGCTTTATGAGATCTGATTCCCATGGCATGATTTTCAAAAGACCCTGAGACAGTTACACTGCCATTTCCTACTGCATTTCAAAGGGTTATTGAGCACATGCACTAGACACTTCATTTCAATAAACCTTGGCTTCAGATACATTAAAGGTATTTTATGGGCAAACTCTGTGTGCTGACCATCATTGCTAGTACCTATTTTTAATTGTAATGTTTAAAAAGTATTTATTATCAAAAAACAAAGAACAGAATAAACTTGTTTCAGCACATCACTAATTAGATTTGAGCTTGGTTAGTTTCTTTGCTGTTTCTTTGGAGTTGGGTTCTTGCTAACAGGTTTTCTAAAATAAACACTAACATAAAACCTTAAATTTACCAACCAAACCCTGGGATAAATTCACAATACATCCTTCTGCTAGCACTGAAAATTCAGTTAGAGCGCTGATGGATGAAGGCTGTTGATGAAATTTCTGCCACAACCTGCTTCAAGAAATTGCTGAGACAGAATGAAGCCCCTCTTTTGCCAGGATGGAAGGATGGATAAAGTGTTTAAATGTGAGGCTGACTGATGCCTTAGCAATCAAAACTGGTGGCCTTCTGTTGGGCTGTTTATGCTGCTCAGGTGGCTTCTGGCAGTTCAGGGGCTAGTTTTAACATTTGGAATATGATTATTCAGGACATGCATGCCAATGAAGTTTGACTGGCAAAAATTAGAAGTTACTGGGAAGAGAATGAAGTTCTCTCTTTCAGATGTGGCTATTTTTTCTGTTATTCTGTGCATGATCAGCTTCTGGGCTCTTTTCTATATTCTGTGCAGTCTGGGGTTTTTTTTCAGAACATGTTAAAGGCTAAAAAAGAGATGATGCCTTCTCTGATCATATCAGCCAACCGTATAAGGTTCTCAGTGTACCTGGAATGGTGTCCTGAATTAGTCACATACAGAAAATGCTTCAAATCTTGGAAAACATAATGAGCTCCTACAAACAGTCCTTCCCTGCTCCCAACAGTAACTGTTATTAAAGGTACATGTCATTGGTGCTCGTGTATTAAAGTCTAGATAAGATGACTCTACAGTTCCTCTGCTCTGTACCTTATTGCTGCTTAACATGAGCACTGCCAATGGAGGAGAGAAGCCTGTGTAAAGGAGATGTCAGGGTCTTCCTATTTAATGAAAGATAAAAATTTTCTGTAATTGTAGATGTTATCACAACCCTCTAGCTTTCAACTCAATTAAAAAGATGGAACAGTAAAAAGAATTTAGACTTTCTCCTCCGGATTATTTTATATGGCCAGAAGGCACAGAAAGAGGCTTTTTCTGCAAAGAAGGCTTGTGAGGGAGGTGTGATTGCCTTAAGGAGAGATGATTTGTGTCACAGAGCTGTGTTTACAGCTGAAAACTGGATTTCTTCCACTGAAAGTTTTTATGTGAATGGCTTTGCTGAAGAGATCTGGACCCTGAATGCTTGGCAAGACCTGGAGCTTGGTGCTTAGCATCATCCATGCAGCTGGAGGTGGCACCACTCTGCTGATGTTGGCCTCTCCAGGGGGATACACCGATTTACACTGGCTAGAAAATAGCCTCAAAACACTGTTCCTTTGGAATCAAAAGATACACACATACTGTAGTTGCATTTGCCTGAGATTATTTTCAGATCAATGTATGCTGCAAAAAGCTTTCAGCTTTATTCTATATTAGAACCACCTGAAAGGGATAATTTTCAACTTAAATGCATGCCTGGTGTGCAAGCAATGTGAGATGATGCCAAAGATACTTTGGCAAGCTAATGACCACTCATTGTCTGCAGCATTTATTTTTCTCTATAATCAATGCACTTAATCAGTTGCACACTGAGAAAGTACAAGATGGCTAATCCCTTTAATCATAAAGCACTAGTATTAATTTTCACTTAAGGCATCATCTGTGGAAAGTAAATACACAAGCATGAAAGAGCAGATAACATTTCGGCATCACTTCTGGCTGGTGCTTTTGATTGGCTTGTGCCTCTCTCCAGGGTTCCTCCAAGTAAGCCATTTTATAAGGCTTTAAAATTAAAGTGTCAATGGGAAAATGAAAGTGAAATATTTTTATTTTGGATCAGTTCAACCTAATTTTAAATATTTTACATCCAGAATGTGCTGAATTAAAACAGCAGCAACAAAATCCCACTCTGGTGCATGGTGCACTTGGGAGCAGAGGGTCAGACACATGGTCCCCTGAAGGCAGTGAACACCACATAATTTTAAAACCAAGTTCAATAAATTGAAGAAATGAGGTTTCCTTTCCCCAGAATGAAAATAACACATTTTGTGTTGAAAATGGCCCAAACAATTTGTTAAGATTTTTCCATTTGAAAGCCTTTGTTTTCTGTTCCTCAAAGAATAGTTATTTTAGCTGCTGATACTGTTTAAGACTCTAACCAGTGTGGAAGTCCCTGAATATCCATCAACATTTAAACGCAACTTAATTAAAATTCATGCAGTAGTTATTTTTGGTTACCACGATATCATCAAAGAAGTCTGAATTAGATGGTGCATATGGAGAACACGATTCCCTCACAAAGCTTCATCAAAATTTGATGGGGTTTAGGGAGAGTTTTTTGGTCCAGTGATGATTTTGACAAGGAAAGTCACAAACCCACTCTTAACTACTGGACATTCAACTACTTTTAAAAGGAGAGTTTTGGCCAAGCCCTCTGATAAGCCAGTCTTACAAAGTAAAGGAGGGTTGGAGACCTAGGATTCACAAGTAGTGCCCTTTCTTTTGTGAAATCAAAATGGCCTAAATATGGTAAATAAAGCTACAGATGATCTCCAATACTTTAAACATCTCTCCTTCACTGTACCTGTAAATTATTTTGGTTAACTTGAAATTGCTTCAATTTTTTCTGTCCTGGCACTTCATCTTGGCATAGTTGTTTGCTTTGCATTGTTTGATTTTAGTTGTATGCATTTATGTTCTCCATATTAATATTTTACTTTTTGGTAGCTGTATAGGTGGTTAAAATATTTTTAGACACCAGCCTTATTTCAGATTGCCTTGATTTAAATATAATGTTCATCATTTCTGTTTCATTCCCAATAGAAGCAATATGCATAATGAACATCTCTTACCAGGGAACAGAATAGCAGTTCACAATGTCCAATAAAATGCTGGCCACATTGAAGTCACTGGTAGTATTTGTGTTAAAATCAGCAATTTGACAGATCATATAGATAGCAGGTTTTTAATGTTTGTTCTACTGTGCATTGCATTTTTTTAAAGCATTACAGTAAGACACGTACACTTCAGCAGAGCAAATAATGATGCTAAAGCCTGTGGAAATATGACTGCCTGGGATAACATGTTTTCTTGTGGAACAGGAGCTTGTATTTAATGAAACTTTGGCTACTTCCAGTACTGTATAGCTGTTGTTTAGTGAAACTTAAATGTATATGGTAGTGGATACCTCAGTCACACATTCCCTGTGCTGTCCTTACGTGTAAGCATTGATATAGATTGGGGATTGCTGGAAATGTTTTTCAGGCAAATTGTGTTCTGAATTTTGTTAAATGAGGTGAATCTCTCTTTAAATATGTACAGAGGTGAGCATGAAGACTGTGCTGTGTTCACGGACTTCATAATTTCAATGCTAGCACGTTTGTTAGAATTCCTTCTTGTGAGAAACTAAATAACTTTAATTCAGTGGCACTTAAGTAATTTGCAGGATTAGTCAACTGTGATACCATGTCTGACAAATGTCGTTGTGCATCTCTCAGGCATCTAATGATGTCTAGGACACTTCTTAGATTGAAACATCCAGTAAATTACTGTGAAAACGTTAGCTATGATCAAATATACTAATCTTTAACAGAAGAACCTGGAATGATCATGTACTATTTAAAATCATAAATACTTGAAAAATTTAGTATGTGTTGATTTACATGAGCACATTCTGAAGATTCCACCTTCTCTATCTGTAATTTTGGATTTAGCTGATTCCACATGGAATAAGCAATGCAAACATTTTAATTAATTCCAAAGCATATAAATCAGTGCATTAAAATCCCTGAGAGCCCAGCATGTCTTGACAGATATTAGTCACATTATTCTCCCCTGGAATGCTCACAAACTATCCTGATGAGGTCAGCATACAACTGGAATAAAACAATAGGTCTTCAAGACCTTTTAACTCTAAGGCTTGTAAATCAACCTGTGTTTGCTTTTTGTGACAGAAGAAATGCAGGTAATAGTTTGCATTATGTTTTTTGAGTCTCTTCTCTGAAATTTTCACGTCCTTTTGCTTCATCTACAATGTCACTTCTATGTGTTCATTTGTCTTCCATATTCATACACTTTAGGTGAAACACCAGCTGTGGTGCTAACAGTTCTCTTGTCAGCTGAGAAGCCCTTCACGAGAAGGAAAATACCCAACCAGTTTTCTGTCTTGTCTGCTTTCTCTTTCAGTTCCTCTGCATCACCAGACCAGCTTTCCCAGTCCTCCCCTCTCTATAACCCATGTGGACCAGGTCTCTCTGTTGTAGATCACCCCGCAAACCACCTAAGCCACTTTGATTTCTGTCTTTGCAAAGCCACAGTTTGGGTGTTCTGTAACAATAGGTTGGTGTAGCCTCTAGAAGTGGTCATATTTAACAACCTGCCATGTTTGTTTTCTGAGTGCCATTGCAACCACAAGTCCAGTATTCCTGCCCTTTGCTGTGAGCATTGCTGATAATTGGTCAGTTTTTATGGACTCTGTGATGTGGGTGCCAGTGGCTGCAGCAGGGAAATGTTGGCTCTCCCAGCATGAGTGACCACTCCTTGCCAGACCATGTCATGCTAAATGACTGGACTTGAAGGACTGCCGAGTTTGTATTGCAGGCTCTGAGCTATAGATTTTCTAACAGTGATGGAAAAAAAATCTCCCTTATCCCCCATGTGCCACTTATGAGACGTTGATGCTGGATGTGATCTGGATCTTACTGTGTTTGATGAGAAGAGCCCATGGTAGATTTTGGTAGATGTTGGACTCATTGGCAGGAGCAAGACAGTTTAGCTCCCCTTCCCTTCCTGTTTATCCCTCCAAGAGGCTCTAAGTGCTGGCTGCCATCAAAACATTGCAAACACAACCTTTACTGCAGCTCAGTGCCCAGCAAGCACATATTTGATGTTCTGACAGACTTGTCAGCTGTTTCTTACAGGGACATAACTAAGAATAATGGACTTGGACCTCATTTCTCTGCTGCCAGCTTTATACCTCTATTAGTCTTTCAACTTCAGTATATCAAACTAATGCATAATTAAAGTATCTGAAGGGGAAAACTATCCATTGGAAGGGGAATGTGGGCCAGGTTTTTAATAAAATAGAACGCTAAAACTAGATGGAAAGTGTGTTCAGAGGTTTTTTTTGGTAGAAGTCATTGTACAATTTGTATTTCCTATTATAATAAAATAATCCAATGGCTCATGTCTCTCTAACAACTTATATGCCCTTTTTTTCCCCTTTTTTACCCCCCCTGAATTAAACAAACCAAGGACTTCACTCTATAATCCCAAACTTTAAATTTGCTACTTGCCCTCAAAATCTTTAATGACAACTAGTTGCTTTATTTATTTTTATTTTACTAATTTTATTGCCCTAGCCATATGACTCCCTTTGAACATACCTCCTTGTTGAATTGTCGGTACAGCTTAAAGATTCTGGTGCACCCCCTCGGAAAACTAAGGAATGTTTGGCTGAGCAGAAATAGGTTTCAGTGTTCTGTAGGTAACTTGCTTTTGCCTTCAGAGTTCTGGCTCTGAGCAATTATCTACTGGTGATGAGCTTCAGGTTTTCTCCCCATCAACCTGAAAATTGTGGAGCAGGCTAAGAATGCCAAGAGGTGAATCATGAAGCAGTGTTTTTATTATAAACAGAAGTTAATTTGGCTGCTTCTTTTTTGTAAAATCTCATGCCTGCCTCAATTTCTTACTCTTTTTTCCTATGTCAGGTAAAGATGCAGGGGAAAGAAATGGAGAGTATTTCAATAAGCTGGCTTTATTTTTAAAAATAGAAAAAAATAGTTCTCCACCTCTTAAAAATTCTGCCCAACCTAACATTTTCTCTGAGTCTTTGTGATTCCCACTTTTTTGGTCCTGTTTGATTATACACATCTGAGCTAAGCATTAGCAAATGGCCAAGGGTTAGATAGCATTTAGCTGGATGCGTTTGGACTTTTCATTTTGTTCACTGGGAAAACAGCTGACAGTCTTGGTACCTAAGAATTAATTTCTGATTTCTTTCCAGTTCTTTGGAGCTGGGAAGTATCTGTGCTTAGATCTACCTGGGTGGTATACAGCACTGCTATACCACCAGCGTGCTTTTACCCTGTGTGGAATAAAAAGTGTATTTACTTCACCCTTTTTTTAAAAAGATGTTCGCATGTTGGAGACCACCAGCCAGCAGTGTAACTAATGTTTTCTCATTTTCTCTGCAGAGGAAATAGGAAGGCCATTGCTGCAGTAAAAGTAAAATAAGTGATTGTGTGACATTGTAGTGCTAAGTGAGAGGATCATCAGTTACTTGACAAAGGAATCTGTTTAATATAGAAAAGAATACATTGTGATATGACCTCAGCAAAGTGAATTTTCTTCATAACTGTAACTTTAAAAATAATGCTATCTTAATGAAGATAAATGCAAATGTTAAAGTGAGACTTCATGTTTTTTTAACTGTATTTTTGTTTGCTTTTAAGAAATGAAAAACTTTCAACTTTGCAAAATAAGTTGTTAGATAAGAGGTGCGGGGACAGCCAACCTGTCTTCCTATAAACTCTGAAGCTGTATTATTAGAATTCTTACGTCTTGTAATCTCAGTTATTTTAACTGTTGTAAATTAAGCAGTAGCCACTTGTTGTTTGCAGTCAGTTTATCTTCTTTTGACTGTAATTCCACTAGTTTTTCTTTTGACCTAATCCCAGATGCTGGTGATTGTTGAGTAAATTCAAGTTTTTTTCAGTAATAACTACAAAATGAAGTCACTATTGTGGTGAGCTCTTTGCTTGCTCATTCTGTGGCCAAGTAGAGCCTGTACTGAATACCTGGAACTGGAATACCAGGAATGCTTACAGGCACCTCAGGTACTATTCTGGACCTAGGACACAACTCCATCCATTTCAAATGATGTTCTGATTTATTATTCTGTGGCTGTTTTGAAAAGAAGAACAGCAGAGAAGTGTGCTGCTGTCTTATTTATTATTCAAGATCTGACTCGTGTTGTCTGACTAAGTATTTTTACTTTTGTGAGGTATCTGTAAGAACTGGGTAAAAGACTGCTGTTTCTGGAGAGACATGGCGGATTTCACCAGTTGTGAATTTGCACTTTAAGGTTAATATTTTTGAACAGAACCCATTACTTCGTGGATATATTCTTGGTGTTTACATGGTCTTCAAAATACCTCTGAATTTGCTGGATAGAAACATAGGACATGTACATTAGTTCATGTAGAGGCAGAGGTATTTAAAAAGTTACAGGGTTTTTTTCATTTCCATTTAAAAACCCCCACAAACCAAACCAAACTAAAAGTGTGCTTCCCATAAGCGGAGAGGGCTTATTGTACAATGGCTGACTTAGCAGCAGTGCTTCTGTTTTTTGTTAAGGACCTTTAAGCCTTGCAGCACCTCTCCTAGGTTAAACAATGTTGCCTCCTTTTTTGCCTTCTGGTGAGCATATCCCATTTATTTAAGCCTGTGTGTACAAAACTGAATTTCATTTTGCCACCACATGACGTTCAGTGTTACTTTACTACAGTTTCCCTGAGATGTTATATGTTGTAATTTGAGTTCAGGGGTTTGCTTGCTCTTGGGATCAGTAAAGAAATCGAACAAACAGAAGGTATCTTTCTGCCTCAGATCTAGTCCAGGACTTTAATGTCATGAATAGAATCATCCTGTGACCACTGGGATGTGTCTTTAATAGTCTCCTGGACTAGCATGTGAGCAGAGGCATATTTCTTGACTTACAGAGAAAAAGAGAAGTATATGTAAATTACACTGCAGAGGCTTGTGAAGCCATACAAAAATTTATGGCCTTGCTGCATTATTCAATGTACAGAATTTTATTACAGTTCTGAGCAACGCATGGGACAACTGATTTATTTTTAGTGTCATATTTTGCATAATGAATTTTTTCCACAGATGATTTTACTGCATGTGTCTTAAAAGGTACAAGGCAATTCTTTGGGAAATTCTAGTCCAAGCTTATTTTTAAGGAAAGCAGAATTTTATACAGAGGCAAAAATAATCTATTTGTGTCATGGTATACAAATAATTACTTAATAAATGATTGAAAGGGTCTCATCCTGGGATCTGATACTCTTCTGTTAGTGTTTTATTTGGTGTAGAGGCTAGAAAGCAAAAATAGAGATGTTCCTTAAAAAACAATACCATTCCTCTCTGTAGTAGCATTTTTATTATATAATAGATGTTCTTTGTAAGTAATTATGTATAGATAATGACTGATAAACAGCAAGTCACTGCAGCAATGAGCTGCAGCGTTTTGACTGAAGGTGCGGGATTAGATTCATTGTAACACCCAATGCCAGTGACTGGTCTAAGCCAGACCAGTGTCCAAGTTTGGTGGCTCAAGTTCTCCCTGAGGTTAAAAATGAGGCAACTACCTTAGATATTGAAAACCAAGCATTAAACACTTCAAGTTTAAGAGAAGGAACTGCCAGTAGACTAGTTTGGCAATAAAACTGGGCACTGAATCACCTGAGTGGAAAAGCAAAGTGTTTTCCTTTCAGTGTGCTATTGTGGATCCTAATCTGCACTGGTTTTGATTGCAGCCTTCCAGGTTCCTATGCTGATTAGTTCTCCATGTTAGCAATAAATTCCCTCTTGCTGCCTGCTGGGGACTCCAGCCTGTGGAGGACAATGGCAAACCACAGATTTTAATATTCACTTTGCAAAACACGAAATGAAATAGTTAAGTTATCCATCAAAGCAATTTCCTTTGTGGTGCAATTCTGAAACTGATTTAATTTCTTACTTCAGCTTACTTCAGCTTAAAAAAAAAAAAAAATTAACGAAAGCTGAGGCTTAGATATTTGTGGATCTTTAAATTACGAACTTGAAGGAGTCCATTTGTACTTCTCTCTCCTGTTTCATTACCCATTTCGCTGTTTCCATAGTGTGGGTGAACTTCTCCTTCACAATGCTGAAACTCAGTGTCTTTTCTCAAAGACCCTAATGAAGATAAATTGCTCAGTTAGCAGTTGTTTTCTTTCCAAGAATTCTTAATTTTGCCCTTTGCAGATGGTTCCCACTCCATTAGATACCTTTTTCCTTTGAGTGCAGTGATCCAAAATGAAGCAAATGAGAGCTACAGGATGTGGCTACACAACTTGGTTTACAGCCTGCCTAAACACATCTTTCCAGAAGCTGGGTTACCTGGGGCCTACAGCAGGGCTGCAGTTTGCTGTAGGGTGTCTGAATCATTCAGGCTGGAATCCCTTTGTCTGTCACTACTATAAACATGAGTGGTACATCAGCACAGCTAAAAGGGCTTTTCACACATAATTTTTGTGCAAGGGAATTCTAGAATCAAGAGTGGTTGATACCAAGTGCAAGGTGCTTGCATATTTGATGATGTCCTGAAAAGTCAGCCTCAGGGTATGTAAGTGGGGCTGCATTTCTTCCAGATGGGAAAATAAAATGCAGTTGACACATGACTGAATTTAAATTCTCATTTGTACAATATTTTTAGAGTGGAAGCAGAAGTTCTGAGTGAACATGAAGCTGGCAATATGTCTGTGTGGTATCTACATGACAGTGAATTTTGTAACTCATGTTCTGTGGAAAAGTACTTCTTGTTTTCTGCTGGTTCTAGGTCTCCCCCTGGTAATTTCAAGTTCTTTAATTATGAGAAGTAGTAAAAAATAACTCCTTGTCCACCTTCTCTGTACTACTCATGATTTATAGACAACTGTCAAATTCCCCCTTTTTCCCTGCCTGAAAACTGATGTTCTGTTTACTCTTACCTCATGCAAACCTATGCCATTCAACGTACTGTATAAGCAGTTGTGGTAATTAAAAGAAGCAGATTAATCAGACACCTAAGCACAAAGACTTAGAAGCATTGAGAATTTGTGGCTATAGCTGACATGATTGGAAGGCACCTTCAGGCTGAAAATCAGGGCCTTAGTGTGGAGATACGGAGAGATCTATAAGGATCTCAAAAAGGGATTCATCTCTGTGCTGGAGGGCAGCATCAAGCCACTTGAGAGCCATTCTGAAAATCTCTGCTCCATTCAAATGCTGTGTCGTGGG
>VWPU01021949.1:0-69114 GCA_013398955.1 Callaeas wilsoni | reverse complement strand
CCTGTCCAAACCGAGACACTTGTGCAGTCTGTTGGCAGCTCAGGGTGCAATCAAAGCCTTTTTTAAACAGAAGTTCCTTTTTAAGCTTACAAACATGGTGACAGCAAGATTCAAAGTGCAAGCTAAAACATTATTAGGGGATGATTATTATCCAGAGACAGCACTCAGATGACAGCAAAAATGAGACAAGGATTTGTCAAGTTTCTTCTGTCCTGTAGCTGCAGTTGTGGTTGTATCTTCATGAAGTGGTGAACATCAGTCTCAGTGCAGCTGAGCTCTTCCCTGTGAGAAGCTCTTCACAAGAAAACAAGGGAAGAGAAGGGAAGAGGGGGATATTCTGTAGCTATAATGGATGTAATGATCCTGCATATCATAGAGGCTTGAAGAGGTCACCACTCATCTGACTGTCATTGAGACACCAAAGCACTGCTTCTGAATTTCTTTGGTACCGTGGTACTGTGCAGTGCTGGCAATGTCAGTGACCACATCTAATTATGGACAGTGCAGCTACATCTGCAGATGTTCAGCAGCTGAGTGAATTTCAGACTCACACTGGAAGGAAATAGACCTCATTAAGGGGACTGCACCTTATATATCTCCTCCTTTCACTTTGGCATCATCACCACCATCCATGGGTTGTTATCACATGAGCACAAAACCTCCTGCACTGAGAGATGTGTGATGACTGACAACATCAAAGAAGCATGGCAGCAACTTATGAAGCTCTGCTCTTTTTTGGCACTTGTGGTTAAGATGGTTATTGGGAAACCTTATCTCTAGCTACACTGAAATTGCACATCAGTGTTACTACTGACTTAAAATCCAGCAGACTACTGAGCAATCCTCTGACAATGAACAGATGACATCACCACTGGATATTATGTACTGCACCATCTTTAGACCCTTTATAGCTTAAGTTGCTCTGATATTTTTGAAGAGAGAAACCTTCCAGGTAGCTGAAACCTGTATGATAACCTATCTTTTCTTTGTTACTTTCTATAAGCCCCATGTCTGTAAGCCATAGGCTGATAGCCGCTGTATGTGCTTGCCACTGCAGTTGTCACACATTGTGAGTTGCACCGTATTAGGAGTGAGCCAGGAGAAACATCAGATTTTGCTGGATGCAGTTCAGCTAATGGGCTGAATTGCACATGATCTGATGGTTAGCATCACCTCATGGTACATTCACGGACCATTACTCAGCAAACCCATATACCAGTTTTCTCTTGTGGTCTCAATTCCCTCTTATTCTCTCATGTTTCCCTTTGTGAATGTTATTCTTTCTACCATGGCAGTCACCTCAGCCCTGTAGACCACTACCCTCTGGAACACCCCTGAGCCCTTCACTTTCTACTTGTGTTCCCTATATACAGGCTGGGGTGATGGTGTCTTTCAGCAAGAAAATAACTTTTGCAGCTTTTGTAGATGTTCTCATTTGGCAACACAGTGGTTGGTACCACAGCCTGTATTGGTTGGAAATAAGGCATAAATGTGGAACAGCTCTTTGTTCAATGGGGTAGTCAAAGGCACTGTATTTCCATCAGAGATGATTCATTTCCGTCTTAAGTATACATTGCTGCTGCCCTTCAATATAATTCAGGGGTTTTTTAAAGTGTTGCTTGTAGACAATTTTAGTCTCTGTTGGTTTTTCTTCAATTCATAAAACTCTCTGTATGTAGAGCTCTGCTGCAGCCTGTGTAGACAAAGAAAATATTAGTTCTGTTCCTGCACATGAAGAGAGAAAGGGCATAAGAAACTTAAAGTATTTTAATAAATTGACGAAAATGACTAAAAATAGAGCTTAGATTAGTCCATACTACAGTTTTCCTTAAACATGGACAAGCTACTTGGCAATTTGCTTTCAATCTTTTGTCAGTAATTTTTCCATGAACGTGGTTGAAATGATTAATGAAATTTTGTTTGCTGCAATAAAAATATGAAGTCAGGTATTAAAAAATTAATATATGCATGGAATGATACCACTTTACATCTTTTCTGCCTTGCCATTATACTTTTAAAGTAAGACTTGAACATGAAAGAATTCGCTATTTTTCTTCTCTCTTCCTTCTACAAGTTGTGTGAAACATGCAAGTTCAGTAACAGCTCTTCAAGAGCCTCTCCTGTAATGTTTACAATAAGTCAAATAACAATTGTTACTACCCTCAATTATCCTCACAAAATGGTTTCTTTGCTTGCTTTCAGCAGTTCAAAGTTCTTTTGTCTATCTTTGAGGGCATGTCTCTTGACAGGACAAGAATGTTACCCCAACACCCACTGTCATGAAAGCGGTTTATCTGAGAGGTAGCTTGAGGAACCCAAAGTGCTCAGACCCAGTTTCAGCCATGCAGCTTCCTTTCCTCTGCACTGCCTGCATGAGTAGCATCACAGGCCCAAGTACCTGCTCCAGACTGCCATTTGGCTTCGGTGTTTTGGGACACCAAAATGTCCCCATGTTGCAAACAGTTAAAAGACAACTCCCTGCACACAGTATTCATTGAACCTTTGCAAGAAAGCCTGCCATCAAATGCAGGAGAGGAGTATTTGCTCTTTATGTACCCAGCCAGAAATTTTCTCCCATGAATGCCATTTGTCTACCTGGCTTCCCTCTAAAAACAAAGGTCTGCAATATTATCATGTTGTAACTAGCAAAGCCTCAAGCCCCAGTGATTCTCATTTCAGGTGTGAAAAACGTGATGAAAAATGGAGACCTCCATTTTGTGCTTTATTTGCTCTGCAATTAAAGTCTGTAAAAATGCTGTGATTTTCTCCCCGTTGAACTCTAACACAGAAAATCCAGCTTAATCAGCAGTTGAGCAGCTTGGTGTCACCGTGTGAAGTCCAGCCAACTCTCCCTTTCCTTTTCATGACACAATAATGAAATAAATGTTTTCTGGTGTAAATATATGGTGCCCCTCTGCACAGATAGTCATGAGCTGCTCTGCCAGCAAGTGATCTAACTGGACTGGGTAACTGCTGAACACCCACTGGGGGCTTTGCCCCCGGGCAGGCACTGACCTGGGTCTTAGTCCTTTGAACAGCCCCCAGGTCTCATGTGACAGAGAGAAAGAGCCTCTTTGGGACCCTCGTCCTGTTCCAGCCTGTCTGAGCCGGCACACAAGCTGGAAAGGTGCTGGCTGGAGGAGAGGAAAGGAGTCTGACAGGCAGAGTGCAACCACACCAGCATCATTTCCTTTGAAAGCAGGCTCATCAAAATGTGTACAGCCCTTCTTTTTCTAGAAGGATTTCTTTCTGCAGCTTCTAGAAGCCTAAAGAAAAACTTCATCCCTCATGGATTCTCTTGCTTTACCATATGGGCACGTTTGTGACTTACATTCAAGACTTATTATCCATTGGCGTAAGTCACGGGTTGAACTGGGAGCTCAGGATACAAGTGTGGAATTGTGCTCTGCCAGGAGAGCAGCTGTGAAGGCGCCTCTGTGGAGCAGGGGGCTCCCTCTTCATGAGTGCAGCAGCCTGTGAGCACCCCAGGGTGGGGTCTGTGTCCAGGGGCCAGCTGCCCATCCTGCTCATGGAGATGTGACAAAAGCTGCTGCTTCTGCAGAAAACCGAGGGTGGATGCCACAAATGCCAGGGCAGCGCACACTGCTTGCAAAAGCCCCTGCCAGGGGAGCCAGGGAGAAGGGACCGTGTTGTGCTTTTAATTCAAAGTGGTTTTTATTCATACGTGTACAAGAAACAGACAGAAACTTGCTGTTATTTTTAACCCAGAACGATTTTTAGCTGTACAGAGTGGATACAGCACACCCAGCACAAAACCACGGGGCATACGCCGTGTAGGTAGGTAAGGCTGTGGGACTGAATCAGAGATGCAGAGAGGCGGTGCCGCTGCGGGTGGGGTGAGCGGTGACCCGTGGTGGGCTCAGAGCCAAAGCTGCCTAAGGAGCCGCACGGATTTCGCATCCAGCAGGGCTGTCCGCCCAGCTCTGCCAAACAACGGCCTTCAGAGCAATCGGCCCAGGTGGACTCTGCAGAGCTTCTCTCATTTTTTGCTTGCCCAGTAGACCCATTCTGTTTCTGTGCCAACCACAGACAAAAAGTGGAGTTTGAGCACAAGCTCTTCGGTAAAATGAAGCCAATCACCCCGAGTTTGCGGCATACAGTACACTCTCCCTGCCAAAGTGGAATGCATCTTTGGAAGGGCAGAACCTTATCATAAAACAAGCCATTGTTTTCTGTGTTTGAGTACAACCAGATTAATGATGAATCAGCTTTTAATGAATGCCCCTTTTCATCCCTTCTCTATCTCTCACCTGTGGCCTGCTTTCAAGACAGATGGTGTAACTTCCTTTGCAACTTCAGTTCCCATTGCTCACTTCTCGTCTTGCCGCTGGGGAGCACTCCCAGGTAGGGCAGCTCATAAATAAATCTTTTCTTGCAATTGCTCAGTGACATGTGCAGCCTATAAACAACCCCACAATGTTGAATAAGGACCTAATTCAAGCTGGTGACCCTTAAGCATGAACAGAATACACTGAATAAAGACAGCTGGGTTATAGGTTCTGCTACTTTTGTAAAACATGCGTTATATTAAAATAAATACATTAAATGTGAACTTAGATATGATCCAAAACAAAACCGATGCAAAGTACAAGTATGAATTGCCAGACACACAAAACTATCAGTCAGCTGCATAAATGGGTAAGTAAATATGCAATTGTAATTTCAGGTCTAAAATGTATAATGTAATGAAATTAGATGCATTACAGATGATCCTGCTTCAGTCTTACTCTGTTCCAAATTCATTGTTCTGAAATAGTTCAAAGATTCTTTATCTGAAAGTAAAGACTAGTGTAATTAGCAATGTTTCTGCAAATGGCATATGCAGTTCCTCAGAACTTGCATCATTAGGGTTGTGTTAAAAAAGCCTGGATACTGCAGAGTAAGGACTTTTTTTTACAGTATGGAGCCCTATTAAAAGACAAATATTTCTTCCCCCTTGAAGGTCATGGGAACTGTTTCCCATAGAGCTTTGCCCAGGAGTTTCTAGTTAAATGGCAGCCATTTTATTAAAATGTCTGTTTTCTGTCAGGGAAACTTAGCACATCTTTAACTGTCAGAAAAGGCTATACAAACATGTGCTATAGCAAAACACAAAATCCATATACATTTGCTAATAACGTGCTCTGACTCCACTGATAAAGAGAAGTTTATCAAGCTCTGGAGTTACCACTGTCACCATTCAGGAGCCTTGCACTTGACCAGAGCAGAAGACCGGGAAGAAATACTGCAGGAATAACGTTATCTCTACCCTCACCTTAGGGCTAAACTGTGGTAAATGACATTGTGTTTGTTATTAATGTCTTATTTTGAATAGTGCCTGTTATGGTAGGAAGATAGGGGGTTTCTTTTCTTAATTGCAAAAACTGGTCAAGCAAAGAGCCTGGAGTCAGACCTTGTGGGGTCCCTTCCCATACCAGTAGAAAGTCACTTCTGCATCCTGGCAAGCCACTCAGCTACTCCATCCTTCCCACATTGAAACTTATACACTCCATCACCACATCTGAGCTCCTTCCTGAGCTCCCCACTGAGATTAGCTTCTCACGTGCTAGCTCTCTTTTACTCTCTCTTCCAGTATATACAATTATTTGAATTTTCTAACAACACACACATGTTAGTATATATTTAAAAGAAGGTAACATCAAAGAAACAGAGTTTATACTGAGGGCAGAAGGTGATGAGGTATTTCCTGGGGAAGTTCATGCTACGGTCTTAGAGCTGTAAGATACTGTTGTTTTGAGGAGTTAAATCTTTGGTAACCTTAGTAGTTTATGTAAGTTCATGTAATGTGTGATGTTCTTTAACCAGTGCTTAGTATGCAGCATGAGTTATTTGGCTGGGATTTGTATGGAAACACAGTGTCAGGAGAGCAGAACACAGGCTGTAAATTTATGGTACACAAAAGTTTCTCAAGTTCCCACTTGAAAAGACAGAGTTCTTCAGCACAGCACAGCACAGACACCCTTTGATACACCTGCTCTGAGGCACTGCTGAACTCACCTTCAGCAGCTTTTGCTCTCAGGTCAAAGATTGCTTCCGAGTTTGTGCAATAATTCAGTAATACCTGAGTACCAGTTAAAATGCTAACACAGTATAAATATTTATTGCTGTTACTGGGTTTGAGAGACAGTTATTAAATCCACAGCTGTGGATAGCTGGAACTGGAAGAAGATGTTCTGTGACTGCTGCGAAGCCCAAGAAGTGGCAGAAGAGAAGGAAGGAAAGATAGGAGAGATCCTGGACTTCAGCAGAGCTCTCGAGAGAAGGAAGTCACTTGGCTTGTACAAATTGTCAAGAGCCAGAACCTGACCAAGAGGCACAGGATTGATGAACAGGCAGAGCAAGGGAGGCCAGACTCAAAGCATGGAAAATACTAAGGAGAAAAGAGAAAGAGAAGCAGGAGTAGGTAGAAGCAAAACTGATGCAATACTGAAGCAAAGAGCACTCTAGCATCGTCCTATAAAGGGACAGTTTCCAGGTACTTCCTTTATTACAGGATGAAGCCATTTGTGAGCACGGGCATGCAGGGATGTACAACCTGAGCTGGAGTGAGAGCATTTTAGCACCACAGAAGGGAGAGCTTTGTAATCCTGCAAGAAATTTCATATAAAAGGGCCATGTAACGCTTCCTTTCTTACTATTGCACACGATAAGAGAGCTCTCCAGTACATGTATGCTCCTACCTGGCACACTGTGAGGGACACACAAGGAAACCATGGAACAGAACAAGCACTAGAAGGAGACAGATGGAGCTGCCTTGTTAGAGACCAAACAGAAGGAGCCCTAAGAATAAAATAGGGAAAAAGCAAAAGGAAGCAGAAAGCCGGGAGGAGTTGGAGGTCACATCCACACTGGGATGCAGAGAGTTTGGAGAGCAAGCCAAGCAGAGCACGGGTAGCTGCCATGTAGCCTAATGACTCATCACCAGTATGTCTGGGATATTTCCATGAAACTTATTTTTTCTGTGGGGAACAAAGGAACTGCTGGTCTGAATCACGCTCACAGTGAGCACCTCCTATGGAATGACAGCTATAGACACAGAGGAAGGAACATTAGGGAAAAGATGTCGCAAGGAAAGGTTTCCCCGGGAGCGAGGTGACATTCTGCACTATGGCCTCAAAATTTAGATCCATTCCATTGTTTAACTCTAGAATGTGAGTGGTCATTACTTTATTTCAAACCAATATTTATTGGTTTGAAAAATATATTTGAAAAAATATTTTTAAAAATATCTTTAGTAGAGAATTCCCACTAATACCAAAGTATAGAAAGTACCAAGTATTTCTTCTGTGTCAGGAATTCTCACTTTCCCCCTGGTTTCTCATCTCAAAGTTGCATTGTTTTAGCTGAAGAAGAAGTTATTTCAGGATTAGCTGTAAGAAACATCTGAGATGATCCCTGATTGAGCCATAACCCAGCCCTGTTTCCACAGAAGTTTCTGCTGACTTTACACGTCGTTCTTTCATTTTATTATTTAACATATTTTCTTTTTCTAGTAGAGAAACATTCTTACATTTTATGCTGACATTAAATTTTTCTGGAGATACTTTGCTAATGCTCTGCATGGAGATTTTTGATTCTTCTAATTCTCTAGGAAGAGTTTAATCTGTAGTTATTATTTTTGTTACATTTGGCATCTACATTTGGGAAAGAGCCAAGGGAGGAAGTGACAAATCCATCAACTTAAGACAGGAAACACTGATTTCAGAGCTGCACATATCTCGTTAGAAGTTCATTTTCCCTTTGGCTATTTTATATTAACATCCTTTCATGGGATAGTTTCTCCATTCTCATCATTAAAATGTACCATCACAATATTTATTCATCAAAAGCTGACTGGAATAAGTCTAATCTTGCCCATTATATACCTCACCATGTTTACACATCACCCAAGATAACAGACCTTCCTGGGACATGGGGGCATGACTGTAGATTAAACATAACACAATAATACAGCTTTACAAAAAGAATGAATCATTTGTCTAATTGCTATCCTGCTTATAAACTATTTTGCCTGGAAGACACTAAGTCATTCACAAATACCACCTTGTCTCTGTATGTTTCTAACATATTTCTGTAGGATCTTTCCTCCTTTGCCTGAGGCACAGGGGAAACAAGCAGCAGTCACTCACTCCAGCTCCTTCCCCATGAAAAACCTGTGTATTTCAGCCTTAGAGAAAAGGAAGTTTTCCATTTGCTTCCCTTAGCAGCAACTCTCAAGGTCTTGAGATCCTTATTACAGAAGAAAAACAAGTGAGAATATGGCATTAAGCTATTAAGATGTGCCTAACAAAACAGAGACTCTTTGCCCTGAATGGAGACTCAGAATAGCAATAAAAATATTGCAAAACAATATAAATACCAGTGTGATTAAAAAGTCTCCCTGTAAAGCAAACAAGTCAAAGCACACAGAAGGAGTGTCACATCTAATAGCTGCCCTGAGCTGCACAATATCTAACATCTCTTATTAGGAGCTCTCACCATCCCCCAGAACAGCTTCCACCAAGCAGAAGGCATTTTAGTCCCTAGTTACTGGTCCCAAGAGGGCTTGGTGCCTCCGTGTGTGTCCTCCGAGTCTTCCGTGTGTGTCAGCGTTGCAACACTGACGGGGAACCACAAGGCTGTGGGCGATCAGCAGCAAAGTCTGGAGCGCGGCTGTCAGAAAGAACAGGAAGATTAGGATGAGAGCTGCCTTGAACCAGAGCCAGCAGTCCACCCATGGTACTTACACAGTAAATAACCGTGATGACAACTTTGCTCACCTTTCAGCACTTGCCCCTTTTAAACAATTCTGTAATGTCTTGTGCCCTTACTATTAACAACGTATCATTGTGGGTGTTGACATTTAACCTGTTTGTCAACAGATCCATTTACATCTCGTTTTGCTGGCACCCCATGCAAGAGGCAGTAAGTGAAGAGCATTTTAGCACAAGTGATGAAAGATGTCATTGCTGGTGCCCTTTTGCGCTGCCTGCACTGCCATGAAGTATAGCAACCATTAGTAACAGGGATTTGAGTGTAATGTCTACTTTCACCCAGCAAGGTCAAAAATTTATGCTTCTGACCTTTTCTCTCTCCTCTGATATTGGAGTGGGCTTGGGTCATGTTCACAAGAAATAGCAAAAACCAAATGGAGTTGATGCAAGTTCAGTGTGAAGTGATGCAGAGAAAGGATTCCACCTTTCCCTGATAAAAATTACTTCAATATCTTTAATAATGAGGGCCATGAAGTTCCACAAACTTTACAGAAAATGTTGTAATGGTGTTGAGTGTTTCAAAGGTGCACACAACACGAGGTAATTATTCCAAGGAGATCTACATTTATTCTAATTCTGTAGTTTCTCAGATGTGTTACTCAAGGTCTCAAATACTTGTGTCAAAAAGAGCAAGTCTTGTTATGGCATAAAGATCTGTGTTAATTAAACCAGCCTAGCTTCTAAGTGCTCTGCTCTTAGTAGGCTATAAACCACTTTGATTTTGTTTGGGTTGGTCACTTCACACACGCAAGCTAGAGAGGCACACAAGCCCTCATTATCCTTGTTCAGATTCCCCTCATCTGAGCAAGGAGGCTCGGTCGGACTGCTGTCTATGCTGACAAGCCTTGGAGGTTCAAGGTACTCCTCATACTTTCCCCTCATTCTTATTTTTGAGGCCAACCAGAGCTGAACAGTTCAGCTGAGTCGCTTTTCAGCACCAGAGTCCTGTGATGTGCACAGCTGCTGTACAGGCTCCAGCACTCTCCTCTCACCCTGTCACCAGCAGCTCGTCATGCGAGGAGCAGGAGTGCTCCTCACATCAGTGATGGAGGGCAACTGCCCAGCCACGGAGAGGAAAGGGTATTTTAGGGACTGTTGGCTCCTCTCTCACCAGGCATGACGGACAAGAGCCACAAAGTTCAGCCAAGATCAATCCTGCTAGTGCTTATGACTGGGGATTAGCTCAGCCCACTGCAGACGCAGCGGCTCAGCAAGAAACCAATTTCCAAATAACAAGTTGCTCTGCGGTCTGGTTATCTGGGATGATTTTTTTTCTTCCCTGCCCCCTCCTCCTTTGGTGAGTTTTTTTGGTTGTTTTTGGTATTTTTTTCTGCAAAGAAGGTCAATGCCAGCCCAGCTGCCTCAGACAGACACATCGCAGCTATGCAGAGATTCAAACGTATACTGTCTGTGAGGCTGTTGTACAGCTGGCATTTAATTTTGGTATAGTTTGGTTTACTTGTAATTTATTTTCTAGCTGTTCTCTGCAACAGTGAGACTCCACTTCGACAAGGGAATATTTAGAGCTGTTCTGGACACTCATAAAACACGCTTATATGAGAGAGATGCAGATTTCCTGCAAATTTTTGTGCTGGTGGTTTTTTGGCTTTGTATCTGTAGATGCTCCCCCTAGCTGCAGTATCATGAGCCAAAGCAAAAGCAGCCTTCCTTGAAGATAATCTTTCCCAAACATTCTGCTAAGGATGCCTGACTTCATCAATTCCCCAAGTTTTAGATCTGAGTTTGGGACTTCTGCCAGAGAATATAATGTCTATTTGCGTACAACCCATCCATTTTAATGTGCATACAAGCTGTCCTCGCTGTCAGAGACTCCAGCAAGCACTGTTGTTTAACAGTGTCTTTGGAAATACCAAGTCATACGTAAGCTATGAAATAGATCGTTATTGTTATATAAATATTTTTAACACATTTGAGCACTAAGCAATTAATACAAACACATTTTGTTTCCTGTTAGCTAAATCCCTTGGTATCCCATGTTCCTTCTACAGTTCTTGTAGTCTGACAGGAGATACAATTTGTACCAGCCAGCCCAGGGCAAGGAAGCAAGAAATAAGTTAGATGTTGCATATCTTTTCTTGCTGCTTGTTACTTCTACAGAGAACTTTCTCCCTGCTGTGCAATTTCATGTCCAAATTTCCTCCCTAATACCACAGGATGCTGCAAGTGCTAACTAAAAGAAATGCAGGGATAAACACAAAGAGAGGAGATAAATAGGGGTTAGCAAGGACAAGATGACTAGCTGTTACAACAAGGGTTCTAATCCCAGCAAGACCACTAGGAAACAATATTATATCCAGTAATGTTCCTTGTCAAATCTAATGGATTATAAGTACCTCAGCTTCTCCTTATATAGATACTTTAAATTTACTTTGTAAAACCACGAGACAGATACACTAAGCACCTACGACTGGCCATCTGACGGTCCTTGTTGTAGCTCGTGACCTGCCTTGCATTCCACTGTGATTCTCTATGTCCATACTCAGCCCTTCCTCTCTGGCCAGGAACGCAGAGGCACGGAAACCCTCCTAACTATGGGGCACATTCTGCTTTGCAGGTACTTCCCCAGGACTGGCTCAGCAGCATGTTGTTTTTGTTACTACAGGTGGCCAACAGGCAGTCTAACTCCTCCGTGAAAACTGCATTTTCAGTGCCACTCAGTTTTCAGAGTGTTGGCTTTATATGGAACAAGTGGAATCTTAGAAACCATAAGCAACCATAATCTTTTAAGTTTTGCCATTCCTAAATTACCACCAGATTGAGCTCCATGCTTCTCTTCCTCATGGTCTCCCCCAGCCTGCTGAGCTCCTCGGGCTTAGGGGCCACCAATGTCTGGGACTCCATGTGAGGCTTACTGTGTGGCATGGGAGCCACTCCAGCAGTGGAATAGGCCTGTGAGCCACTGCTGTGGAATATACTTACTCCAATGCCTGGTTTTCAGCAAAAATAAGGATGAATTTTGTTTTGGGTTTTTTTTTGTGAATTTCTTTTCCCTGTAAAAAAATTAGTTTTTACATCATTATGTAGGTCTTTACCTGCTTGCTGGCTATCAGCATTTCCTCACTCACCACTACAGGAGCTGCAGGGCATTATCACTCATATCAGAACGTGACACTATGCTCAGAAATACAATCTTTAAAGCATGGGTTACCCCACTGTATATTTTATGCTCTTTGTTCTTCTTTTTGCTTAGCAATTAGAAAGTGCCCTTTGTTTGTGTTTTGGCAGAATTATTGTAGTAGGACACTCTACCAAAAAAGGCAAGAAAAGAGCTTTTCTGCCACTCAAGAGTTCTCTAATTTTCTAGCAACGACAGAGTCACAGAATAGGACTATTTCAGAGGCAGGTAGTCTGGAGTTTGGTTAAACAGGAGTGAAAAAAGATCTACAAATGGTAGCTTGCTTTTGTAACAAAGATTACCTCAAAGCCAGGAAACATTATGCAGTAAACCTCTCCTTGTTTGCATTTCAGAATAGTTGCTAAAATATTGCTTCTCTGTACTTGAAAATAACCAGTGCGTGTCTTCCTCTTGTGCTGTCCTCAACATGGCTTCAACAACAGATCAGCTTCCCTGGCTTAGACCTGAGCTGCCATGCATGTTTGTCAGTGGTTTCTCCCTCTTTTGTTGTTGGTCTGGAAAGGAAAGGTGGAAGAGCTGTGAGAAGCCAGCTCCATCCCACTCTCCCAACCATCACTGGCAGAGCCCCCAGAGCAGACGATTTTCTCATCATTGCATGACTAATACAACCACAGGCACTTGAAATGCATGGGAATTTTTCCAGCCAGTGTTCAGAGAAATCTTTCTTCTGGGGAGGGTCTTATGACATATTTTCTTTTTTTTTTTTCCTTTCAGTAAAGAGTTGGCTGGCACCATTGGTGTGGCATGACAGGCCCCAAATCTGGTATCAGTGGAAAATTACTCTTCTTGAATCCTTCATGCACCTCGAATTTCCTACCAAACAGGCTACATCGATGACAGTGACAGTCCATGCATTTCTGCATTTTCACAGAGTGTTCTCTAGTTAAGCTTTACCAAAAGTGGCAGAACTGATCATTTCGTGGTTGCTGCACTAGAACTCACAAGACAGAAGCCTTGCTAGGCTGTGCAATACATGCCACAGCACAACACCAGCAGCATGTGGTGGCAGCTTACAAGGTTGGAAGGAGCTGTTTTTAACTCTTGCATATGCTGACACTGCATTTTCAGGTTCTCCTCTGGTTAGCCAGGAGCCTGCAAGTCTCTGAGCAGGGTTAACCAGCTCCCTGCTGGGACCCTCATTAGGAGCAGCTGAGGCATTGCTGTTTCTTCTGTGCCTCTTTTTACATCTGTTTCTATGTTTCTGAGAAGTGTTGCCAAGAACCCCCCCAATTTATTTAGCTCTCACTTCTAATTTGATTTGAAGCTTCTCAGCCCCTCTTGGGTCTGGCCAGATCACTGGAGCTGAAGTCACAAGATTTCTTGAAAAGAAAACAGCAATAAAAAAGTTGATTAGACAAAACTACTGAAAATCTTCAAGAATTAATTTACAGACTATATGTGATAGCTTCCCAGAATGGCATCCTTCCAACTGCAGTGTCCCTATCACTCCAGTCAATGATGGGACAGATTAGGCACTGAATTCCTGACAGCTGATACATTGGAGCTTTTTTATTCATGAGAAATGTTGCAATTTGGTAGGCTTTGACCATTCCTTTGAACTTTGGAAGTTCATATTGCCTGGCGACTTTGCGCCTCGGTGAACAGCTGGGTGCTGTTCAAGATCTACATGACCCCAGCAATGATACATGTTATTTACAAATGTGACCCATGTGTGCTTCAACTACACGAGCTTGATAAAAATCCTATCCCAGCCACAAAAACTGAACAGTCAGTAATTACTAACATTGTCTCAAATGAGTTCTAAATAAAGGACACTGTGGTTGTCTTGAAGGCTGATATTTTAGATATGAAACTCAGTTCCATGCTGGGGATCCTCCACTCCGTGGGGCCAGACAGGCTGCTGGCACACAGCCTTGCCAGCCCAGTGGGAATTCAGTAATGCAAAAACCTCTGATGGTGCTACTAGCACCAGCCCACAGCTGATGTCTGCGAGCAGGGAGCATCACTGGCTAGTCCATAAGATAAATTTGTCAGTGAGCCTTGCAGAAACATGGCAAAGTCTCCACAGGGTAGAGTGGCAGTGTGTGGCTACAAACCCAGCTGCTGGTCGGTAAACACATAGGCCAAAATCAGTCATTATACTTTTGAAATAAGAGGAATTTGTATTTAAGCTTTGAGGCCTAATTCATGCAGACTCACTTTCTAACTAGCTCCACAATGTCCAGTCCACATAGGGGAAAAAAAAGTATTGGATGAGTGAGGAAAAAATTTTGTGTGTCTGACTCTCCAAGTTTCTCAGAGCAGCTTGGGAAAATTACAGTCAGTAATTGTTCAGATTGTAAACTGAACCTTTGGTTCAGTTTGTAAGTGGATCCCTGGTATTAAAATACAGATTTAGGACCAAACTTGCAATAGAAGAGATTGTTTTGTTTGACTTGTTTCCTACAGAGGTCAAAGGCGGGAGGGTTTTTTTTACAAATCTAAATATGTATCGAGTGATGGTTAAAATAGGAGAATACTCCAGGAGCTCTGACCTCTCTGCATAGGTGCAAATCTGTAATTCAGCTGAATTCATACCAGAGCTATATTAACCTGAGTGCAGGTCAGCAGGTGGCCGGCGGGACACAAGGGCAGAGCGGGGCAGGACAAGAGACTCGTTAAACCCCAAACTTGGAAGCAGCTCTCTGCCCGCGGCTGTTCAAAGCCTGGAGAGCCGGGGGCAGGTTGGGCTCCGCACTGGCACCAGCGGCTGCTAAATCAGGGCCTTGTGCATTGATTTATTTTAGAAAGTCCAGGGCACAGTTACTGGGCAGCCTAAATATAGCTCTACCAAAATGGAAAAACAATCTGGATTCAGTCGAGCACAATCAACAAACGTCCTCGCGCCTCGGAAGTCGGGACGTGCTGTACAACGTGCGAAACTCGGCTCTCGGTGGGGCAGCCGAGTGAGGAAAGAGGCAGCAGAGGCAGGACAGACCCTGAGCATGAGCTGGGTCTCCACTGGGAACGCAGCAGCAGGTACATGCAAGAGTTTGCAAAGCAAGCTGGCTTCTACCAGAGCAATACCACAAAGACAAAAAAAAGAAAACATCTGTAGAGAAAGCAAATGATAATTACATGTTTCTAGAGCTCTCATTCTCCAAAAACTTACTCTGAAGCAAGATGTGGAGGAAATATGGTTTTTACTTGTGTAAGCAGTTCTTAGCCAAATGTCTTCTTTTCCCTCCCCCTTCACTACTTCACTACAAATCCCCTTCCTTACTCACACACAAACAAGGCTGTTGCCATAGAAGTCTTCTTGACTCGGTTAAAAAGCGATTCAAGAGGATCACCCCGTGGCTGAATGGGCTTATGCTGAGAGTAAGGCAGGAAAAAGCAGGCTCTCTGGTGGCTGGGGCTAGGGGAGAGCCCTGGCTCTCCCGTTACAGCTTGCCAATCTTGGTCTCTGCTTTTGCTCAGAAAGTGAAGCTGAACAGGAAATTATCGTACTGCATGACACAGAGAAGTACATTATGGAGTATTAGGAAGATTATGTTTATAAAATGTTATTTTTCCACTTTAACAGTTAAAACCTTTGGACTTGTTTTCTTAACATCATTTTCATTTTCTGCAGTTATTTATGTTTTAATGTTCTCCTCCTCCAAAGGAGAGGTTCCCCTCCTCTCGCACTAATGCATAACCTCCGTGTCTCCACAGCAGCCCTGGGGCTGAGGGAAGGGAAGGCAGGTCCTGACACATGCCAAACATGTGGGGGAACCATCTCCTTGTGCCTCTTCACTCCTGAACCAATGCCAGAGCAGAGAGCCAGGGGCACATGAGAGGTTTTGTGACCCACAGCAAGGAGCAGGTGGGGAGGCTTGTAAAGCCGTTGGCTAAGTGGGCCCTTCCTCCAGTGGGTGCAAATGTGCTCTCACCTCCTTCATCTTTCAGAAATGGTCTGTAGAAAAGTGCTGGTATTATAAGAGGCCCTGTGACACTGAGAGTGCAGCTTAAACCAGTTCATCCATTTCTGAGAGTAAGGCTAAAATAAAATACACACTGCTCAGCACACTGTAAACATTAACAGCCTCCTTTGTAGCCTCTCTGACGAGCCTCCTCCAGCTACCCCCGTGCTGCAGCAGCGGTTTGGCATTGCCATTGCAGAATACGCCCTTCCGAGAACATTCCCCGAGTTAAGGGTCACTCTTGCCTCAGAGAACTTGCACTTCTCACATGCTTTGCAGAGACAGAAGCTGCCCAGTTCTCAAGGTGCCCCAGCAGTGAGCTTGCCCCGCTGCCCTTTGCTGCTGCATGGCACTGGCCCAGACATGTGCCACCAGAAGCCGTGTTCCTGCTGCTGCAGGCAAGGAGCAGCTGTGGGCTGCGCCGTGGTCCCTCTGTGCTAGGCTCATGCTCCCTCATGGGGTCCCAAATGTCCCTTTGCCAACAGAGTGGCAAGGGACAGGATTCAACATCCTGCCTTTAGCTGGAAGTAAAGGACAGAGAAATCAGTGGGGTCTGCCAGCAGGAAGAAGGGAAGGAGGACACAGAGGAAGGAGCCATGTCTGTTGGCATGGATGGGATATCTGCAGAAGGCAGAGGACAGCCACATCCTCACCAGCTCAACTGGGCGCTGGCTGCTGAGCTCCAGCTGTGGGGTCTGAGGTCTGACCCTGCCCTAGGCCACAGGACCCAAGGTCCTGGATTACCCTGTGAGGAACAGGATGAAACCCACCTCTTGATTAGCTGTTGGTTAATGAGGCTGCTGTAGCCTGAGTGAGACAGAGGTCCTATAGAAGATGAAGCATCTGGCTGTGCAGGATGCAACACAAGGCAGCATAGGAGGGTTGCACAAGGGTGGATACTGGCCTCTCCTAGCCCAGGGGCTTCATTTGGTAGCTTCAATATTTAGTTGACATATTTTTGTGTTATTTTAAAACACACCCTGAAGTTCAACACAAACCACTGTTGCAGGCCTAAAGCTGAAAGGCAAGACAGGGCTCATGGTGTATCCTGTGTACATGTGGATCTAATTATTGGAGGGGCATTAACAAAATAATCTCTGCTGAGGCTTATAGAACTCCCAAGACATCATCTGAGAGAACTATCTGATATTATTAGAGTGTTAAGGCTATGGATTTTTCATATTTTTTTAGAGCTAAACATGTGGAACGCATACAACATTTTTCCATCCTAATTAGCATTTTCATTGGATAAACTGCGCCTGGCCCTAAGAGTTCTAAGAGACCCACTGATTCCACACGCCAGGAGGGCCCCAAGGAAAACAGATACACAAGACAGTGCAATTATGCAGGATTTTAAGCAGCTTCCACTTAACCAGTGAGTGGTGTAATACTAGTCTAAAAGCTTCAACCAGCCTTTGAAGTAAAATTTGACCGCTGAAAGAGAGAGACTGAGAGAGGAAGAGGGAGAAGAAAAAGCCCAGAATAAACTGGGCAGACTGGAGCTGCATAAAAACTGCTGATCAAACACTTTGATTAGTTGAGTGCCATGATTTGAACTGAAGGAGAAATGAACCTCAGTTTGAAAGTTGTTTCCTTCCCAGATGCAAACGCAAAAGATCACCTATCTGCTTGGTATTTAATTTGCAGTATTGATGTGCCAAGCTGCCCCCACACACAGTAAATCAAGGAGCAAGGAGCCGAAGATTACTGCCAGCCCATATGGACAGTGACCCGCTTCATTTATTACCCAAGGAAGTGTGTCCATTTTGCAAATAGAAATGGCATTTTCCTTGCTTGGTGGCACTAAGTATCTTATTACAGCAGGACTGTCAGGACTGTCAGAGACCTACTGACAGCTTGGGATAAAAGCACCCAGTGCCCCACTGCTCTAACTCAGTGAAAGCCAGACTGAGGCAGATATGGACACTCATATCTCTTTAAAGAACAGAATATACTGCAGTGATGCCAGAAATTCTTAGGTGCTATTTATCTGTGAAACAATGTGTCTGAAAGGGAAAAGAAAACAATTTTGACATGCTGCCCATGCCAAATGTGAAGTGCTTTGGTGCCTTCTGGAAGCAAGCAGGGTAATCCTGAGGAGGCGCACCTTCCCAGGCCTGCTGAGACGGAGCTGGGTTGTCAAACCCAGGCTTTGCCTCTGTTAAGACAGGCCAGAAGCTCAAGAGATGAAAAGCAGGAGATGCCTGTTCCATCACCCACAGCAGCACTTCCCCACTAGCAGCTTTCAAACAGCTAATCAAAAAAAAGCAAGCACAGACTGGTCTAACACTTGAAACACGCTGTTGCCTTCGTGTGTCACTGTCATCCATCCTCGCATGCTCCAACGCCTGCAGTCTTATTTTCATGTGAGGCACTGGAAAAATTATTGCCCGTGAAGCTGAGCAGGGCATCATGTGATGAGGTAGCCCTGTAGTGTAACACTGCCTTTCTCAGGCCAGAAGCTTTGCACTGGATTTCAAAATACTCAGGACTGAGATTTCTGGGCTCTGCTCTGTCTGAACTCTTCTTGACCTGCTTGCAGTTTTGTTTTACTTTGTTTTGCTTCATTTAGATGTGGCAGAAAGTTCTCTAAGTGACTATGTGTGCAAAGTTAGTTAGTTTTACTTTTGTACATCTTTGCATGCTATGGGCATAGTTTTACAGAGACTGCAGTTACTCTATGCAGAACAGGCTATTTTTGGTCAATACAATAATGCAGTGTAGGGGTGGACAGGTCGGCCACAACGTCTATGGAGAAGTGGACAGACAGGATGCAGCACAGAGGAGCACTGGCATGGGATGGCACGAGATGTGGCACAGGCTGGCACTGGTGATCCCACAGCTACAAATATCTCTCCTTTCAATAGAATTCAAGTAGATTTAGCTCAACGAAGTTTAAAGTGAAACTAGACAAATCTGCTTTTAGAGTAAAATAAGAAAAAGAAGCAATACTAAATGTATGTAAAAGGCAATACATATAGTAAATTCCAGAGGAACATGGAGCTGCAGATCAGTGCAGAAAGAGAAAGGTGTGAAAAAAGCAAGTTAGAAAACTTACGAAAACTACACCAAGTGGATCCTAGATCAGGAAAGAAAACACTGTCAACCTGAACATCATGATCTTCCTTGCAAAACACTCTGGATGTCCCTGACTCCCTGCAATACCCCAGCCTCACCAGACTGAGACCACCTACCTCAGGGCATGGAGGAGCAGCCTGGCACCAGGAAAAGGGGCAGAAATCAGGTGTGTGTGAAAGAATTTTAACTGCACTGTTATTCTTTCTTTCTCTGTAACAATTAGATCTAGACTAGCAGTGATTTTCAAATCACTGTTCAGGTTTCCGATAGCATATGGCAAGCTTCTCCTTCACCTGCAAACAAGATATTTAACATAAGAATTTCTGAGATTAATTAAATGTGGTAACATTAAAGTGGTAGAGAGGCCATGGATAGGAAAGAGTCTATTGATCTCTGATCTTCTGTGGGTTTGCTCTGGCTGACACAATTCCCATGACTGAGATGTGGTATGGGGTGACTTCTGGAGGTCAGACGAGGCACGGCTGGGAGATGCACAGCACAGCATGTTCCTGGATGAGGGAGAGCTATTTCAGCAGAGAGTGGCAAGCTTTCATCCACCATGATGAAATCACTGCCTTTCCCAGGAAAGGGAACATGAATTTCCTCAGATCCCACCAAGGAAACAAAAATCCTAGGATAGATGAATTACAACACATGTTATTAGGGTTAAAATACTAAAGATCAGACCACAAAATGCTATAACCAAATTGTTTTGGAAAGGCTAAGCTAGATTCATGAGAGGGAGGCTAGCAGAGGACGGTATGTGTATAATTTGTAACTTAACCCACGCTGCAGTGATATGGAGACACCAGCTGTCATACCCTTCATGGATGCATAGAAAACATTTAACATGATTTAATAGGACTTTTTGAATCAAGTGATCTTGAAGTTTGTTTTTCACAAGACCTTTGCTGATAGTGTTTTCTTTATGAACTTTCCCCTGTCAAATTGTTGCCAAAACTCAGCAGGATGCAACTTCTTCATGTTCCCTGGGAAATGAAAACCACTGCAGTTCTGTGGGGCTAATCATACTAGTAGGTATCAAGTCTTTAACAGTCTTTAACCAAGTCCTTTTTTTTCCCCTGTAAATGAGGAAAGAGGTATTTGCAGTTTCTGAGTTGAGGCGCTTGGGAAACAGCAAGTGCAAAAACCCAGAGGCTTTGGCGATCTGGGGGCCAGTGTTTGATGCGTTATCACACAAACTGCATCGCATAGAGCACTGACTACAAGTTCTGTAATCGCAGCTTTTATGAACTCCAGGAGCTGCAATGTGCTTTGAAAATCTAGTTTTTGGATGGACATACCTAGATGCCAGATTCAAGTCAGCCTAACCAGCTCACTGGAATTAAACATATGGATATCATCCTGCTTCAATAGAAGCACAAGTCTGTGGCAACTCTTCAAATGGGCAAATATTTTTGAAGGTCATTGCCAATTTTTCAATATCACAGTTTTTAGTCTAATGCTCAGACCTATTCCACCTGCTTTACAGATACACAGAAATTCTGGTCTTTGCTCCAAAGGTTTTGTTTTCTGTACATATGGATCTCATGCAGGCAAATCTGACACTAGAATTAATAGTCTACTAATCATGTTAGCTTTTACTTTTCAGCATATGCTGATGCCATATTTCTGCAGCCAAGTTATCTATAACAGAATGGATAATTGTGTCTGCTTCTAGTTTTCAAGTAATACTGGGAACATTTTACATTTAATCAAAAGAACCTGACATTATTCTACGGTTCTGTTCTTGGCATTGCTTTCGTGGTTCAAAAACATTCCCAGTGCCCAGCTTTCAAACTCTTAATAGAGATTGGTTTGGGTATACCCAAAATTTCCAGTCTCCATCATTACATGTCAGCCTCACTCAAGGGATAGGCTAGTTTCCCATTACTTGCTGCAGAACCTGGACCTTCTGTGCTGCCAGCCCAGCACCAGGGTTGCTTTCACAGTGTCCAACCTGGTGCCTTGGACAGGGGCTAATGGGGAGGAGAGAGGAAGAGGGACTATCCTTCCTTGAGTCTCTCTGGAGAGCAGTCTAACTGTAGAACCCACCTCACTGCTGAATTGCCCTTCCAAAGCAGCTGTGCCGAGGAGGGCAGGCACAGTGGCTCGCCTGTGCTAGCAGACAGAGGAGCTGGCAGGGTGCAGCATCCCATGGCACTGTCATGGTCCTTGCACAAGTTGGACTGTGTGCTGTCAAAGGAAAGCACAGAGGAATGTTTTGTGATGGTATGTTCCCTCTCCCATCCCGGCAAGATAAGTCACAGAGCAGGAGGAGTTCATTATGTTCCATGTTTGTCGATCCAAGAAAGACAGAATGAACTAAGACTGATTTTATTTGGCTGGAAAGAGCTGAACAGCAGCTAATATTAAACACCACTCATGTGAAGCAGGGACATCAGTACTGAAAGAATTATAATTTAATGTGAACAGTAATAAAGAGTTCATGAATAATAGATTTTAAATTATTACCTAGATATTGGCTGGCTGGAGCTCCAACCTTAGCCCATATTTCTCTGGCAGTATTTAACCTTGTCACTAATTTGGGGAATTAGAGGCACTCAAAATCCTAGCTGGAGGGGAAATATGGGTAGACTTCAAACACAATCCTTGTCCCATTCACTCACTGTTTTCCTTTTGCTCATATAAAGGAGAGTAACAGGTAAAATGAAGTCTGTGAATGAAGTCCATAAAATGAAGTCTACAGTGGATCTATGGCCTCTCCACACACTGAGATGGCCTTCCACCAGCCTAGGCCATGCTGTGCCCATAGGAGCTCATCAGAAGTGCAGGAGCTGTTTTCCTGTGATGCTGCAAGTACCTACAGAAGCACTTCCACTCTTTGTTGTGTCCGATGCAGCAGACAACAAATTCAGCCAATCTCCTTTTAACAGTGAGAGTTTAGATTGGGATTCACGTAGAAAACATTCCACTAATCAGAATTTTCCAGGCAATGGAAGGAGGAGGCAGATAACATTGTAACACGTAGTTGCATAAAGAGACACACTCCCCTTTTCCCTTTGACAGCACAAGTAGCTGTATCCATTTCCAACACCCCATGCACTTTGCAGGTACCTCCTGCACAGCTGCTTCTTGCAGCATTGCACCTCTACCAAGTGCTTTAGTAACACAGGGTGCAGCTACAGGTATTTCTGAGTGAAGTGAAGGTGTGGATTTACAGTGTCAGTGTAGCTGCTAGCGGCAACTTCTTCCTCTTGCCTTGGAGCAAGTTTCCCTTTATGGTTAGGGAACTTTTCACTTACTGTAGGCTGTGAATGGGATCTTGCTGTGGAAAACGATGTGATGTACATGCACGTCCCCACAGTCACTTGTTTGTATAGCTGTAGTTTTAGAAATAAGAGCTGCAACCCGAGTAGGGTTTGAAAAGAGTCCTGCTGCTGCCCAAACAATGCTTTCAAAGGACTTTCAAACAGTGTGTCATGAGGGATTTGTAATTTGTTTTGCCATACAAACTGCTGGGGCACCCGTTTCAGCCTGAGTCTGAAGCAGAGTTTGTAGTTTAAAACACCGTGCAGCTGTAATATAACAAAGCAGTTCCTCTGACTAAAACTGGCTGCAGTCCTAGGGTCTTTTCTCTTGCTTTCTCAGCCACACCCTTCCCTGAAATCTCCTTGTGGGTTATGCAGCTGACCCCAAATCCATGGGGTTAGTCTATACCAACAAAATTATTTTCCAGACCAGAACATTTACAGTTTGATATCTAGATAAAGAGTGACTCATTTTTGACTCATGAGTAATGCCTGACCTTACTGATGTGCCCCTAGCTGGTTTTCAGAAACTGAGCTATCAGGGGAAATACTCATCCTCAAGGTCCCAAGCACCATAGATGTCATGTGGCTGTCACCAGCACGACAAATGCACACCCACACCTCTCTCCTCTGCCGCACCCCAAAACGCTGTGGCCCTTCAGAAGCTGAAACATGTTCAGCCTTTCTCCTGAGCTTGGGTACACACACAGGTGACAGCTGTTACCTTTCTTCCAGCAGCTGTACACACAGTTCCTGCACGGCCACCCCTCCCCTGCCAAGCAATGCTGTGCAGGACTGTGCATTCATTCAGGGTTGGGGTAGGGTTAAGCAGAACAGACATTTTGTGCAGAATGTATTCTCTTTTCATCAGAATATTTTGAAAGCAAAGGAGTTTTTTTGAAAGCATAAGAATACATATTTACTGCAATCCAATAAATTCCCTTTTTCTTTTGGTTTTAATAAGAAAAACACACTGTCAGCAGCTAAACATTCTCCTAAATTTTTAAAAATTTCCCCCAAACTGAAACTCCTGTGCAAGCCAGGCACTTTCACAGAAACAAAAGCAATAACGAAGTTGGATCATTAACATTGTGCAGAAGCCCAGTTTCAGATGAATGTGTTGGAAATGTTCATACTTTCCATAGCTTTTCCTCCTTACCAGCAGGAATAAACCATGTAACTTAAGGAGAGAAGAAAGTACAGCATGGAAAAACTTTAGTAGCTCTCCTCCATGCTCAGAGATCTCCAAATTTGCAGTCCACCTTGCAGACCACAAGAGTACCAATGTGCTGCAGTAGCTCTGCTAGACCAGCATCCACTTCAAGTGATGAAAATCCACAGGAACAGGTGTCTCTAGGCCAAGCATTCCAGTAAGTGAAATTTATCATTTTAATATTCCCTTCTCCCATTTCTCAACCAAGGGATCTTCCATCACTAAATCAACATAACCCAGACTGCTGCAGGAAGACAGAGAACAGGACAAGTGCAGACTTTCAAACTTAAAATAGAGTCGAAGAGGTCCTCTGCAATATTGAGTTTTACTCAAGGTACCAAGATGACACAAGACAGCTACCCTGGGAGGCCAACAGAAGAAGGAGGTAACAAGAAAAGCTTGTTACTGGTATCAATATGACAAGAACGGGTGAAAATCATCCTGATTTCTACATTAAAGATAGAAATCTGAGGTCCTGCACAGAGCAAGGCCTGAGGCAATCTGATCCCTCCACCCCAGTGCCTTTATCATCACACTGGTCACAGATGAGGGCAGGAGGGTTTGAGGGTGAACATTTGCTTTGTGCTTTGCCACTTTTGCTGTTCCCAAGGCCAGAAGGATAAGACCATCACTCATCACATGTCAGTCCATTGGCAACTTCTCAGAGCTAAAGAGAAAACTGGGCTTGGCAACAGCCTGTCTTATGGATGGCCCAAACGTGCTTCCCAAGGGAGAGGATAGAAATAGCACCTTCATCCTTCCCACATCACCTGTCCATGTGGGAGCCACTAGATCTGCCCCTCCCTGTAAGTGGCTCATCCAACTCCTACAGGATACCTGAAAGTGCGTTATTCCTGGTAATGCTGAAGGAGAGTAGCGTATTATGGTATGTAGTGCACAGAAACAGGGTAAAAATATGAACCAGAGGGTTTATAATGTAATTAGAGGGTTTAATTCTTTACATACACTGTAAAACTGAAAATCCAGGCTGTGTGCATTTGAAAACAAAGCAAACCAGATAGATGTGAGCTGTTTCACACTAGACTATGGGTATATTTTTCTGGAAGACTGAACAAATAAATTAGTGGGTTTTTTCTTATAATGTAAATACTCCCAAGAACACTGGAGATCCCAGCGAAGTCATCTGGATGGGGATATAATGCAGTGCAGATGTGAAAGTGCTTGAAGGGAAAGAGGGAGCGTCCAAGCCTTTCCCAAGACTCTCCTAACACCCTTATGACAGTGATCTGCCTCAGTGTTGTTGTTGGCATGGCTCACTCAGCAGCCGCCACATCCCAGCTTCATAATTGAAGCTACAGGCCCAATTCATTAAAAGAAGATTTACTGGTGTTAGGAGGGTTTTGTCATAGATCTTGTTTTCATAAATGGGGCTCTATAGTGCACATGATTTACAGAGGAAAGAAAAAGCTGAATTATGGGGAGAAGTGCATGCAAGCAAGTTTTTTGGAGTGAGAATAGTTTAGTATAGAAGTGTGACAGAGATCTGAAGGAGAAGGAATTCAATCTCTCCTCTTACCTGCTGACATCCCAGGAAATGTCTCAATCCCAGCAAGACAAAACCACGCTGGGGTTGTTGTGGTGCTCTGTACACTAGTCTGCTCCTTCTACTCTCCTGTGTGCTCCAGCAGCACTAGGGGAGCTGGCAAGGAGCGGAGTGGTCCCAGCTCCCACTGGTCAATGCTTCCCCAGTGTAGTTCTCCTGCCTTCAAGAACCACTCAGCTAAATGCCGAGGCCCTGTGGACATCTTCTACACTTGGAGTGACTTTCCAGCCAGACTTGCAAGTACAGCCCAGCAAGATTAGCAAGGGGAGCTGCAGCTCTAGTGCGAGTGGCTGTGGGAGCTACAGTGCAAGAGACGTGCGCGACATCTGGGTGTGGCCTAATAAATATTAATGGCAATAATAAATAATGGCATAATAAATGATAATAGCAAGCAGAGATCTAGTCATTGCGAGCAGTGGACTCTTGAGCGTGTCTCATCCTAAAAGGGTGTCTAAAACAACAGGCTCTGCAATAATCCTCCTCTTTTCATTGCCTGACAAGAGAGCCAGGCTGCTGATTGGACCCAGCTGAGGTGAAGTCCCTCCAGGGGTCCTGATTCAAGCCTAATTGCAACCTTCTAGTCGCAGTTGCCCATGAGGCAGAACACAAACAGCACAGCTATGTACAGTGCTGTCTGTATTGGCAGAAGCAACACAATGACTGGATCCAGATGGGGAAATCCTGAGGACAGACCAAAACTCTTCTAGTCCCCTTCCCTCTTCCCTCTCCCCTAAAAACAGTTTATGCCTATTAGTCTTTATGTCTAGAGTGCAAATCCATTGAGTAAAACTTCCTGAACTTTCACAGAACCCCTTATATTTGTTATTAAAAACGAGTAAATTATTTTATCAAAAAAATGTGGATGCTTCTAATTTTTTATGACATTTGTCTCTCAAAATTCATAAAAGGCTATAAAGTGATTAATAAAGCCAATGAGTAATGTACAGCTTAGTGTCAGACATATTGGAGCTGGTCAAAATCCATGACAGCCAGGAGTTAACAGACCTATAGAAGTGAACATGGGAAACTGTTACTTGTTTCCATTATGATGTTATGTTTTAAGTATTTTGCTCTTGCAGATCTGATATTCTGCAGTGACCTACAAGTGACAGACAGCTCTTCCAGAGGGTGTCCTGTATAAAACCAAGCAATTTCCCTGGCCAGATCTTGTGTGTACAAATGATTTTCTGGAAACATTCTTTCACACCTTTACAAGTGATTCACTCAGGGATATCATATAGGCCAAAAAAGTTTGTTTGTTTTTTAATGAAAAGGAAGTGTGAAGCATTTACTGCCTTCAAGTTGTTCATACTTGTCCAGCAATGAGGAGCTGTTTTCCAGAGGCCCTGCAGGTGTCCAAGTGCACATTGAATTTGAGAATATCTATTGTTTGTGCCAAGCAGTAGATTTTTAAGGAACATTTGGAAACATTCACTGAAAAGGGAAATTTTGGACTTGTGCAATGGGAGTGATCTTGCACAAAACCTGAAGCTTAATTTTACTTGCTCAGTGGGAGAACAAGGTGCAAAACTACCCTTATGAATCATTAATTCATTTAACTCATTCAGTGTCTAAATAGTGCATATTAGATATAGGTTGCTCTTAAATTGCTTTTGACCAGGGAGTTATTGACTGAGTAATTTTCATTAAGAAAAATGTTATAAATAGTTATAACTTGCTTGTGGACAATGCACAAAGAAAAAACAGTTAAACCGTCCAAATATGATCTTTATTCCAAAAAGTTTATTCCGTTCTAATCACATTGCAACATTCAGGTATATCTAGTTAAACCCCACTGGCAAGCCATCAGCAACAGAACACCAGGAAAATCAGCCTTGATGCTTCAAATCTATGTTTTTCATTTGCAAACCAAGAACCGTGTAGTAGGGGGGAAGAACCTGAATTTCAAATGCAAGCTGGCTGACAACATGCAGTTACGTTGGACAAATTCCACAGCAGTCGTTCCAGGAATCCGCAGATGATGACTGCAAAACCGTAGTTTTAGATCAATCTTATTTCATAACCCTGTTTCAGCCCTGGCCTTTTTCTGTGTTGAAACAATAAAACTAGAAAGAGATAAAGAAACCTGCCTAAGGACTAGCATTCCAGCCTGTCAGTCATATTATGGCACATAAAACTTCAATTAGATGAACAATCCAAAGGTTGCCAAGATAAGGATTCAAAAGCTAGGCAATATCAGAAATAAGGTCATTATGCTCAGTTTCAGAATTTGAATGACACAGTTATGTTATCCTTCTGTGGGAGTCATCACTGTCCTCCACAGAAAACACATGGTCTGTGTAATTAGCATTTCCATGAATGAAGATCCCATCTGTACTCAACAATATAAATCATGACAGCCAGAGCTTGCCAGAAAATTGATTTTTCTGTTTGACGTGTGTCTTTCCTGATTTTCCAGGATTTTTAAGCCTGGCACCTCATCTGCCCAAAGTACAGCTACCACTGGCTTTCAGTGGTACCATTCACCTCTTCAAAGACTGCTTGAATGAAGCGTCCTGCATCACCTGGGACAGAGGGACAGGGACAGCCCATCTTCTTGGGGCAGTGCTGTCCTTTCTATCCCTGTCCTTCCTGGCTGCAATATGTGGTTCCCTTCCGTTTATGTTCTGAGAGGAACGACTCTGTGAGCTTCTAAAATCACAGTCTAAATGCACCTTGTAAACTGCTCTGGTCTTTCAAAGCCTGTTCTTTTTCTCCATGCTCTGCACTATAGTCAGTTTTTTTGCCACATTGTGAACTTTTTCCAAAGAATGGAAGAACTGTCACTCATCTCACCCCCCCATACAAGAAAGACCACTCAAGAATTTCAGACCACGAAAAAAAAAGCATTCTTTGATCCTTAATTTGGATCTTGAAAGTAGCTTAAGCTGGATGCCATGGAAGATCTCCTGCTGAAACATTTTTTAAAGATTGTCAAAATCACAAACAGGAAGACTGGGGATTTATAAAAGAGAAAACTGTTCAACCCAAATAATGAGTAGACTTGCTAGATCTCTCCAAAATAGCACTTTATGTAAGATCTAAAAACATTTTTCCACATTGGGTTCAAAGCTAATAAGCTAAGGACTGGTATATTTTAAAGATCAGAAGGACCACAGAGAATCCTCTACATCTTCCTCTAGACATTCACTGAGATTAGACTGACACCAAGAGTTGTACTGAACTAAATCTACAGCCAAAAAGTGATAGTGTCTCTTGCTTAATGTGAGTAGCAAGTCTCTTCATACTGAATTGTTAGATTTCTGTTCTATACTAATAATCTGTAGGACTAATTCACAGACCATAACTGATCACATACTAGATCAAAGTGACAACAAATACCCATATAAATCACCTTCTTTTTTCCTACAGATGGCTTCTTCAAAAATGTTATTGTTCATTTGTAGAAAGCCCTCTTTGGAAGAGAAAGGAAAAGCATTACTTTGACACTGTCTGTATGAGCATTGCCTCTCTTTACCTATTTTTCTGAAGGCTAAATGTGGGAACCAAAACAGGAACTTTGAAAAGGTTCTGATTTAGATACCTAGCGTTAGATATGCTTGAATATTTATCATCCCAAATTATGTTTCAGGCTTTTGGCTTTATGCTCATGTCTATTCTTTTGAATTTAGTTTTCACATTTTCCCTAAAGCCTCTTGCACTGCAGGAAAGAAGAGCCCCCCAAAGCTGGTTTGTGTAGATTTTTAAAACTAGCTTACATGCTAAGCAACAGACACAGCTGCAGTAAAGGGCGCTAGGCTTTTGATCTAAAAAAAACAAAAAAAAAAGAATCCGAGTTTAAAGAACATTCATTTTATGCAAATAAATCTGTGCAGAAAAACAGTGTAAGAAAAATCCGTGCCCTTTAGAGACCCAAGAAAGCAGCTGGCGTGGCTCTGCAGGAAGCAGCCTGCAGGTGCTGGGAACTGGCCAGAGGGTCAGATTTGCAGCTGCTGGACTCAGACCTGGCCTTTAGCACAGTGGGAGCAGGAAGATGTGCGTGAGGAAGCAGAAGTTGTCCCTGGAGAGGTTTCACCCATTCCTGGCTCCAAGCAGAAGGGGGCTGCTTGGCTCTTTCCATCACATGCAGTTTCATCAGGCTGGATTTTGTGTTTTTCACGTAAAAAAAAGACTTAATTCGAGAAATATTTATTTGGAGATTGTGGCTAGCAGACATTTCCCTCTAGGGCAGCCTGTGCTCTGATTTTGGTCAGTTCAGTAAAAAAAGTCAGATAAATGCTTCTGGAGACCTGCAGAGGAGAGACTGATCTATTACTCATTTGAAACAAGAGCAGCGTCTTTTTGCAGGACTTGTACCTTTTTCTGTTACTTTTTTTTTTCCTGCTGTCATGACTGTGGAATTTCTTCCTCTTCAATATCCTTCATATGAATATCCTACCTTATCAAAGGCAGTATTAGAAGCTGAGGGGTGAAAGGGAGACAAAAGGAGTGCTTTTGCCATGTGTTTCTTCCCACCCAGATTGCTTGGCCTGCATGTCCTTGGTCTGTAACTCCAAAGGGATCAGCACAGGTAAAAAATGTTATATCATGCTGTGTGACTTGCTGTGTGAATTCCAAGGACTGTGTAACAAGCCAAGGCTCACACAGTGCAGACAACGTGATGGCACTGCCTGCCTCTTGTGTCACTACAGAGAAGGAGGTGGAGCAAGGCATTAGCACATCTCCCAGGAAAGAGAAGGTGGGTAGACAGCCGGAAAAACAAACATTTCAAGAAAAACAGATGAGAAACAACAGAGAACACAGTCATAAATATGTAGGGCTAGTACAACATTTTCCTACCTTCAGATCTCGAAATGCTTCACCACTTCATAAGATGGGAAGCACACAAAACCCATTGCCATGTACACCAAATGTGTTTACATCAGAATCAAGGGTGAAAAATTGCCTCCATGCTACTGCATGCTTGAAACATTCCTTTTTCTTTCTCCCAGCTCATCTTGCCACATGTTTCAATATAAATGTCCCTGAACTGAGGTTCACTGAGTTCAAAGGTTGGAGAAAATCTAAGGTAAACTTGGAATTGAGATGGATTTCAGGAAAAAATGGTGTTGATTTGGCAACAGCTCTTTCAAACATTGAGAAAAAATGTGTAAATGAGGGGTGAGGTTAAATTATTCTGTTCAGTGGATGTTCCCAGTCATCCTGGAACCCAGCTCCTCATGAAAGAAATGCCAAGACACAGCTTTCCTCATCCAGCATGAAGATAACGTGCCTAATCCCTTCCCAGCTACTCTTTAGCTATCTCCACCCAATCAACAATGAAGAACAAAGTCAACCTCCATAGACTTTTTCCCCCTCAAGTTATTTTCCATACAAGTGTGAAATGTCAAATTTGCCTGTGCTGGGTCTGAAACCACAGGATTGGGATGGGACAATTCAGTTGCAGTATCAAAGTTAAATGGGATTATGAGTTGCATTTTTGGGACTGGAATATAGTATGGTTGGCATGAAAAGAGCTACGGAGCTCTGGCTGCTAGGGTTTGGCAAGTGGGAAGAAACAGTGCCTAATGCAATTTTGAAAACAGCATCTTATTGCTCTACTTCCATGAAAACCATTATTGGAATAAACCTCATGTCTTTTGAAATATTCATTAAAAAGAAAAGATGCTCCTTTGCCAGAAGAGTCCAGTAGCCTTAAGTATCTAAATCCAACCTCATAATTTGGGTTTGTATCAGACAGAGAAGCCGCCATGCATTGATTTTTTTTCTTTTTTATTAAAATTTCAGGGAATATCTCTGTCTTTCCTTCTAAAAGAATCCTATTTCATATTTAAAAAATTGATATTCAGTAAGACTACGAGAAAGTGTGTCTGCATAGGCTATTAGCTGGTGTAGACTGATGACTGATTACTGGCATTCCAGTTTAAAAAGAGGAAAGAATTAATCAGGGTTTTGGCCAGAGTGCAAGGTGTAAATGAGATCAAGCCAGGCATGACACCGAGGTCAGGGAGAGATGGCTATGGGAGGGATGGCAAGTAGGATGCTCTTAAGGGGTTTACTGAAGAGTCAAATGTTGATGATGTTGTTTTGGCCGAAGTGAGAGTAGAGGTGTTTTGTTCAGAACCAAGAGCACATGTCAGTGAAGTAGACAGAGAAGTTTTCAAAGGTCAGTGGTAGCTGGTGAATGTGGTGACACTGCTGAGTAATTTTATGCATGTTGTGAACACTTCCTAATCCTGGGAAACCCTGTTACAGTGTAGTTGTGGGTCCCCCTGCCTTTGGGGAATCTGCTGAAGCAGAGCCCACGTGTCTCAGGGATGCTGAAAGGATACACTGGTTGATGGCAGTAGATGGATTGGCCACCTAGCAGCACAGCACCAGGTGCTGTAATGGGTGCCTCTGCAGACCTGACGGGAGCTACTGCATGCAGCCAGGTACATCATCCCAGGTAGGCCTATCCTAAGGAGAGCTAAAATGCAAGCGGTTCAGGACAGACATAATTGGCACATGGTGTGATTCTTGGGGTGGTCTTGTGCAAGGCCAGGAGACAGACTTCAACGATCCTTGTGGATCCCTCACAACTCCGGATATTCTATGATTCTATGACACATGCCTCACAGGTAAATCCAAGGAACTGTGAGCTTTATTGAAAGGTTTTCTGAATTTTTTTGTCATTATCCAGGTCTGCCAAACGATGCTTCTAACAGTATGTCACAGCTGGACCAACAAGTGAACACACCTTATATACGTGCCCTCCCTACCTTCACCTCCCAGCAGCTTTTTCTGCCCCTTGTCCAGGCTCCAGTTCAACAGGACTTGGACCCAACAACTCCTACCTATCCCACCTGCCTGCCACCCTTCCCACCCTGCCTCTGAATGCTCCCGCTAATTGTCTTGCCTCGGTCTGTTTTCACGTCAGCTGCCTCAGCAGCAGCCCGTGTCCCCTCGGGGGTGTCCGGCCGTTCGCGGCCTCTCGCCGCCGCTCCCTGAGGGCCGCGGGCAGCGCCCCCGGCGCCATCTCCCGGCCCGCAGGTGGCGCTGCTGCGCCGGGCCCGGGCCGGCTGAGGCGGGCGCGGGCTGGTCGCCTTTTGCCTCAGACGAGAACACCAATAGACACAAAACAAGGCCGAAATAAGTTTTCGCTGACGAACAGTCTTCTGCGGAAAAGAAGCAAACAGGTAGCCAGGCGCGCTGGCAGCCTTCCCCCAGAGGAGCGGCGTGCGGCCTCCCGGACGGCACCGCCCGGTGTGGGAAACACGAGCTTTTCCCCGCGGGTTGTGGCTTAGGGTCGGGACGCACCTGAGGAGGGGTCGGGGCAGCTGCGTGTGACAAAGATGACACCAAGTTAAGACAGACACACATCATAGCCGTGACTTTTGTCTCTGCTAACGCGAGGAGGATGAAAGGTCCCTGAGGAGGACGTGGGGAAGGAGCTCTGCCGCTGCCTTCCAAGCAGTTTGTGGGCACCGCCGCACCCGGTTGCCGGAGGGAAGGTGCTCAGGAACGGCCTGCGAAGGGGACGTGCAAGCCAACAGCCACACTCGGGTGGGCTTGTGGCTGATGGGAGACCCGAGCTCAGCTGCCGCCATCCCAAACAAGATGCTCTCCTGAAAGCAGCCTGTTTTTTTACTGCCCTGCCTGCATATAATTGAGGTTTTTTACCCCCATCTCAGCTCGATGTCTTTGCATCACCACCCCACAGCTATTATGAACTTCTTCAGTTATTTGTATGGTTCAAATATACCGACACTGCCTAAAACAATCCTCAGGGCAGAGTTTTAGGAAATTGGTCAGAAATCTTAGAAACTGAGTCATTTGGGATGGGTTGAACTTTGCTTTTTTTTTCCTCCGGCTGCCTGCTGTGTGTTTGTCAGATAGGGATTGAACTGAAAAAGGGTCTTGGAGTTCAAACGCCTTCCCTGCTGCAGCGAGGTGGAGCATGGCACAGGATGCAGCTTATCACAGATAACAGCTGTGTGTATCAGGGGTCTCCGCTTCCCTCTCCCATGCTGTTTGCTCGGCTCCCTGCCTCTCCCGTGCACGCTGTGCGAGAGGCTGGGTAGGGGATGGATTTCAGACCCATTAACATCTCTTCAGGCAGCTCAAGTCAGTGTCACGGGGCACATCCTGCTGATTCAGCAGCAGAGGGCAGTTCCTATCTCAGAGGGAAGGAGAATAAAAAAGAAATAAATTTGCTTTGCCTCAGGAGTTATGAGTTGCACCTTTCAACCCTGTCTACGTGAAATGTGGGCTTACATTACAAAACGATACTGCTTCACTCGCATAGCTAAAGCAGTGTAATTTCTAAGCCATTAACAAAGCTATACAGATATAAATGCAGTCCCCAACATTTACCAACCACCGAGCTTCAGCCAGAATAGACACTCCGTAGACCTGTGTCCACACCAGGTTGAGGGTGGGGGAAATATTCAGGTACTCAGATCAAAACCATGAATAACTACTATTGGAATGGGAGGAAAAGGGAGTTTGCAAAGACAATTTCTGAAGGTTTGAAATCAATCCACAATGGTTTTGTTGTTCCCACTCCTCCCAAATACTCTTTCTAAATCTTACCAAAAACATTATCCCAGGATTATTAAAGCACCAATGACATAGCCAATAATATTTTGATAATAAAACTGCAATAAAAGGAACAATATTATCAATGAACATCCTCTTCTTGCAAGGGTTAACAAAATTTCTGAATTTTGCTTATAACTTCTCCAGGAGAATAAAGGATGATTTTTACATAAAGAATGTTTCTGTTTAAAATCTGTCCCAGGAACCTGGTGGCCTCTGTTTGACTGTCCTGACTCGCCTCCCTGCAGTGCCTGTGACTCTTGGGGGCAGGGAAAAAGGCTCTGTATTTTTGGCATGGTGCTGATAGCCTTCAGGGGATTGTTGGCTGATGTGTCAGAATAGCTGCATAGGGTAAGGAGGATGTTGCAAGAACACGGAGGTGTGTCTGCACTGAGAGGGAAAAGGAGCTGAAAAGTAATGCAGAAGGCAAAAAATTGGTCTGTGGACGCTTTTCAACCGCAGGCACTCCGGAGGAGGCTGAGAAGGGAAGGAAATAAGAAAAGCAGCATATCATGAACTGAAGACAGCGGTGACATTTTACAGCAGCCGAAGATCTCCTCCACAGTGTTTGTACTCCTTTCATGTGGTGTTATCAGAGCTCTTTGCAAGAGTTTATTATCGTGTTCCCCCAGACAGCAAGCAGACAGCCATCCTGTGACCCACATCCTGAGTTTTACAGCCCTCCTTGTCCTGTGCCATCTGGGATATTTATAGTGTGACCCACCACTGGGAGAGCGGAGGACTTCCTTTATACTCTAAACATTTCACTACAATAATAATGAGAAAATGGGACAAATGACAAGCTTTCCTGCCCACAAAATGTCATAACCCTGCCACTTCAAATGATGTGAGCCGGCCAGGTCACCACGCTCATGGCTCAGTGGGTTTCAGGGTACTGGCTGTTGTGGCTGCTATGCTGAAAATGAGGCTAAAGGCTGTGCCTGGGGCAGTGCATGGAAAGAAAGTCTAAATACACTGCAGACTAAATCACGTAGGGAACGGGTAAGAGGAGAAGCCGAAGCTCCCCGGTTAGGGCGACATCTGCCCAGCCTTTCCCAAGGACTGGCTGTCGATGGCAAAGTGAGCTACAGCTGGCCTGTAAATACACTGCTACAGAGCACAGTGTAGCACCTCAGATAGATTTTAGGGTTTTTTCCTTTTTTTCTTTTCTCAGGAATTTGCCTTGATCTTAATTATTATTACAATAAGTGATCTTCTTTTAAGGGATAAAAGGAAGGAATTGGCTTCCTTTCTGCATCATCTCCTGAGGTATCTCACTTCTGCAGGCTGGTGTTAGCACCTCACTGCATAAATGGTGCAAAGGGATTCCCCAGGGGGCTGTTTTTCTTTCCCCCAAGAAAGGGAAGATTTTGAGAGATAAAATAGCTTTAAATGAACGTGGTAACATACCATTGTTGCCCAGAAAGGTCAAACAAAGGGGCTGTGAGAGGTCAGTGGGAGAGATAAAGAAGATGAGGTGTGTGTAGAGTAAGATAAGAGCTGAGGGTCTTATGCGATTATCAAGGGTCAGGCATGTGTGGGCTAGAGTGGCAAAGGGTGAGTGAGCTGGTGGCTCTCCCAGCTAGTGCTGGAGAGGGGGTGAAGGGAAGCCCTGCATCTGGGAGGGTTTTTGATTGACTTAGCAAGGAATCTTCTGAGTGAGAGCAGAGCAACCTCTGCTCACCCTTAGCCATCACTACACTTCCCCACTGATGTGCTTTGCAGGCCAGGGTGGGCCTGAGCACTGTCGGATTCGCCTGGCGGGAGCGCAGACTGTGCTGGCCAGCCCCAGCCCCTGTCTTGGTGGCAGCAAGAAGAACGCGTGCCCCTGAAGCATGCCATGAGAGTGCTGGCCAGGTGACATCCAGGAGCAAAAGTGAGAGATGGCTCCCTGGTGGAGGGGCTGGCATCAGCCTTGATACAACAGAGAGGGTGGGTGGGAGCAAGTGCAGAAAGGCCTCTGCTCTTCTGCTTTCACATCTCCTATGGGGCTGTGTGTGGGTTCTCCAACATATGGCCAGGCCCTTTCTTCAAAATGTCAGGTCTCAACGTAACAGGAGAGTTTGGACCCTGGGGACTTCTGCCTTCTGTAGCTGACAGCGAATGGGCCCATTCTGTTATGTACATCTGCAAAAAGTAATGAACAACGTGTTTTCATTAATTCAGAGATCAAAACTAAGGTAAAGAGTAGAAACAAAAAACCCCCATATATCAGCAATTGAAAAGAACTGAATGCCTGCATTCTCCTACCAGCAGAAAAAATGTAGGAAAATTGGTTTCTAGACTCCAATTGGGTGGAAGGTAGGATTATGCTGGACTAGAGATTTTTATACCTCAAGCAGGTGGGGAAGGAGAGGGTATAGTGAGATCAGGTTGGCTGGATGATGAAGAGGAGAGCAAAACTGCCACAATGATTTCTATCTACAGCCTCCCCAGATCTGCTGGGTCTTTTGTTCCACAGGTTTGTTGGTGACAGGTGAGAAGCACTGGGGTGAATCCACTGCTTCTACACAGCAATACATGTGAGTGTGACAGTAAGGTCTAACCTGCTTGTGAGCCAGTGACAAAAGACAGAGCTGCACATTCTAGCCATGAGCAACCTACACTTTTGCCTGGGGGAAAAAAATTGTATTAACTTGATAACTTAGCTCTCTTGAAGTCCTATCAGCACAGATACAGAACATGCCATTCTTTACTGCAACATAGCCAAAGTAAACTATCCCAGTGCCATATCAACTTTTGCAAAGGGAGGGGAAAACACTGACATGGAGTGGAAAATGCTCTGACAGCGTAGGTTTGGCCAGTGCACGTGGCTGGTTGCCAGGCAGTAAAGGAGGAATCCGCTCTCCACAGAATCAGAACACACCCTACAGGTAGCAAACAAACAGAACACAACCTGGAGATGAGTGTCTATGCTGGTCTGAGACAGTGTGGATGTGGAAAGAAATTCTTTAAAGTACAAAAAAATTTCTATACATCATGCTGTAGACACTAGGTTTGGAAGTAGCAGACCCCTGGAGAATACTGCAGCCTTTTAACACTTCACCAATACATTTATCTTTCTTGAAGGCAGTGCAAACATCAGAGCACATGCTCCATTTTACCTCATGATAACAACATCAACAACACCACTGAGTAGTGTACTCATGCAAAATCTTTATTTGGAAAATGTCTTCTCTTGAATAACAGTACCCCTCTGGTTTACATGTAAGCCCAGAAACAGTATTTGCATTGCGCAGGAAAAAAATACAAAGAAAATTCTTAAAACACATTCATCTTCTGATATCATATAAATAGTATTATAATTGCTTACTCCTATTTCCTCTATTTTTATCCCACTAAATCTGCCTGTGGACTAGTTAGAGAAGAAAACCAAGGCAATGACATGGTATTAGTTTAGGAGAAAGGCCACAGAATCTTAAAAGTCAGTGTGGAGAATTATTTGTATTGTATAAGGACAAAGCCACATGGATACTGATTCACTGTCCAGCACATATATCTCCTTGTTTTCCTTCCAGGTCAGGAATGGCTTTCAGAATGGTTCTGATTATTTTCTCTGCTGGTCCAGAGCTCTAAAGAAAGCTGAGATTGTGGCTGTTAAGGGTAGATAGTTCCTCCTTCATTTTATAATATGTATGTTATTGTGGTTTCTCTTGGCTGGGAAATTTCATTTCTATTTCTAATCTCAGCCATGTGTCGGTCAATTCTGATTTAAGTTCCCTTCACCCTCTCCCTTCTGTGCAGCTCTGCATGCCATATTGCAAACATATTTTTCAGCATGGGTGGGAGGTAGCACTGTGGCTTTGGGCTTTGCTATTGATATCAGGATTTCCCTGTTTCTTTGTTTGAAATATTTTTTTTCTTTGAAAATAGAATTGATGGTAAACAGGTTTCATTTAGTCCACAGGAGAGGTACAATGAACATTTTCATGCAAATTTGAATAAGAAATCACAATTTCCCAACTTTTCTAATTAATTCAATGATATAGTCGTCATCTCACAAAATCTTCAGCTTGAACATTTATTTGGATTATGTAGAAGAAGAGAAGTTTAAATTTTGTAGACTCCACTTGTAATTAAAACCCACTCCAGTAAATTAGGGCTACAGCACTGTGGCTTATTGCCAGTGGAGGGAAATTAGGGGATTGTTTGATTCTCAACCAAGAAAATACCAATGTCTTCCAAAATGACAGCTTTACACAAAACATTCAAAAGTCTGACAAGCTGTCAGTTCTCTCCATTCCTTTTAGCACTGTTTTGTCTATCTTCTTTGAGCTGAAGGCTCCTGCCAAGTAACGATTCATTTCTCACATATACTTGCCTCTATCAGATTTTGAATCTGGACAAAAGGACCCACTTAGCAATTGCAAGAATTTTTGTCATTTAAAATGCAAGAACATTTGACTTTTACATTTCTCCCAATCACGCCACTGTTTTTTTCCTTTGAAAGGAGGCAGTGAAGAAGATATCAACATTTTAACCCAAAGAGAAGGTCGAGTACTATAAAACTAACATTCAGCTGGCTGCCCATGTGGCAAAGGCAATCGAACGTTCACTCTAGATATTTATATTGGTTTGTAACACTAAACAGAAAGATTTTACAACATTTCAGTATTTATCCTTAAATACGCTTGATAGGACTGGTTATTCTATAAGGGTGAGAGGTTAATTCTGTGACTTTACCAATTTAAGCATTGCTGTCCTTCCTGTTTTCCCGGAGTCATTGGATGTTTCAGTACAAAGACTTGCTCCCCACATCAGGAGCCGAGTCAAGGAAACTTGATGGTTTTGGTACACGATGCTGGTGTTTGCAATAAAGACAAACCTGTGGTATGAAATACAACAGCCTTTCTTATGCCTGGGGAAGGCGTCTTGAGTTAATATCTGAAGAGTGATGCTTGGTCAGGTGTATTGTATCACTGGGCATTTCTGTCATTGGAGGTCTCCAATCATTCAGAGGCATTTCCCTCCTTTGCCTTTCCATCCCCTCCTTTAGCTGTGGTGGTGGTGGCATTTCAAACACCGAAGAGCTCTGCTCAGACCGCACTTTGTCTTAGTTCCAAACGACTCTAGTAAGGAGGATGGCGTGGGGCCCGCAAACAGCGATTCTTCAGGGAAACCAAGTTCCCGCTGGCGCTCGGGAACCGCAGGAGGAACGCGCTGCCCTCCCCACACGCGTGCCCCCGCGCAGAGCCCGCCCGCCCCCGCCCTGCTCCCGGCTGCCGCTCCCCCTGCCTCTGCCGCACCGGAGAGGCCGTTCTGCCCTGGCCGCGGGGCTCGGGCCGCTCAACAGCCCCGGACTTCACGGGTGGCTTCTCTTCCGCAGATAGGAGATTGGAGCCTGAAATGTCGCGGTCGTTTCTATCTCCCTGCCACCAGCCGCTGTTACTGGCACCAGCCCCTCAGGCTGTGACTGTTCTTCTGGATTTCAGCAGGGTAAGGGGAAGGAGATGACAGGTCCTCTTTACCCATCCAGGTCCCGAGGAGTGTCCTCATTAAATATTTTTTTAAATGTATGAATCGGTCAGGTTTGGGGGCTCTTTGCATGAATTGCTTAGAATGCTCATGAAACCACTATCTTCCCCCGACCTTAGCTTCCCCAGCTACAACAGCACAGCAGCAGCACGAGCTGGATACACAGCAGCTTGTAAAAACGTAATGTCTGAGGTTCTAGCTCTGTTCTCCCCCCTAGAACAAAGGCAGAGTTCCTCACTTTTCGCTGTGCTTCCGTTGCACGAGGCACTGGAAGCAGCCTGCTGCATCCTCCACCTCTGCACCCGCTCAGCCCTGAGCTCCTGCTGTTGCCATTACCAGTGACAGCTGTTGCCAAGACAGTTTTATGTACCCACTGGGACAGGCACTGGCAATCACCATTTACTGTTTTTTAACCATGTCTGGTGTAAAAGGGGCTCTGTGTTGATTGTTTGCAAACTGATGAAAGGTTTCTGGAAAGTCGGTTCAGCTACGGTACCATCTGGTCCGTTCCAATAGCTGACCTATGGCACAGAGAGCAACACTGAGGCACAATTGTTCAGAAAACTGCACCCTATGGATTTCTCAGTTGTCTGTATCATAGTATCAAATGAAACTACCGGTGTTGTTAGAGGAATACACCATTTCTGAAAAAGGACTAACTCTGCTCCTTCATCCACTGGTCAGTCACATACTACTGCAAAACAAAGCTTATCCACTTTTTAGGTTTTAATTTCTTGGTTTTGGCCAATAAAACCTTCCTTGCAATATTGTTGCCTCGTTTGTTTTTTCTTTTAAGGTCCTGGATGTTTGTGTGCTTTGGAAAAGTAATTACTTGACATGACTGATGAAACAGATACACTGCAGAATTAATTAACCTATTCCTATCAGAAGAAAATTAAATGCACAGAAAACTTTTGTTCCATGGAGACACAAACAGAAGGTAACAGGAATGCTTATATGGGACAATTTACAGTTCTTCAGCAATCAAGGATAAATTAAAACTTTCAATTAACTGCTACACATCTCAGCTTTACTGGTAAGTGGGAAGATGAGAGTTGATGAAGTTCTTTCTGAACTGTTTTTTTATGGGCAGGATTCAGGTGAGGAGGCACTGGGGGGAAAAACATATTTTGTAGATATTTACAAGTCCCCAGATGTCCTAGATGGTGATGAAGAGAGGTGAATATAAGAGTGGTAGAACAGTTTGTCAAAAAGTATTGCTACACAGCATGCACAAGAGTTAATAAAATAAATTATACACCACATTTTCTTTTCAAGCAAGCTTTAAATAGTCCATATGTAACAGAATCATGTGTTACAGACAAGAAATTCTTGCTGCCAAAACACAGGATGAGTGTTTTTCCTGATCGTTCTTTCCAAATTACAGACTTAGGAAAAAATATTTCTAGAAATTAGAAGACTTTAAAAAATAAAATTATGCTAAAACCCAGAAAAGGCCAATAGAATAGACTGATGAAGTACATGAACAAGCATCAGAAGAATGTTAGTACACAGGTACTTACAAAAAACATACAGGAATGGACATAAAGGCTTTTAAGACACAGATACTAAGCAGGCTAATTCAGAATCAAAGGGCAGAATGCATAGGCTTTATTATAAATTCTGTAATTCATGCATTTGTGTGTGCAGATAAAATATATTTAAAGCCATGTATTTAAATGCCATCAAAAAGACACTTGAACTTCTCCCCAGCAACATCTGGTGACTTCAGGGAAGAACCCAGTTTTGCTTATTTTTGTGCACTGGCCTAATCCAAACTCATAATCTGTAAAAGGGAACAAAGTATAAGAAAGCAAGCAGGTATTTTATCTGAGCCACTCGGCAACACTGGGACAAAGATCCAAACCCACTTTTTGGTAATCAGCGTCCCTGGAATGGAATGGCAGCAACACCAGCCTGGAGAGTTCTCAGTATGTTTCAGAAAGTGGCTCCAAGAAGAACGATCCAAGAGTTGAGTGGGAAAATTTAGAAATTAACCCTGTAGTACATACATACATAGATAGATAGATGGCTTTTTTTTCAGAACAAAATAAGGTAGCACTACTGAGTAAGTGGCAATATGGTGTGTGCATTAAGATATACAAGTGAAATCTGCTTGGGGCACCTTCACTTAGAGGAATAAGTCTTCTTAAAATATAATTATAATAATAATAATAATAATACTTCTTTATACTTGCCACTTGTTAGCAATTGTTTACATCGTAGAAAAATAGATAGTATTCTGTAACAAGAAATATAGTTACTTTGTTAAAATGGGCTATTTTAAACCAGCTACTATTCTTTCATATAAAGAATTTCTAAACAGCAAAACAAAAATAGGTAATACTGAGTGCAAAACAGCCAGTGGTATACTTTGCATTGGTTTGAAACATAGTTGCCAGCTACTATAATTACATGTTCTGTACACTGTACTACAAAACTGTTCCATCTTTTAGAAGCTTTTGGGTTTTGTTTTTCTTCTTTCTAGGTGGCAAGTAAGTATTTAATCCAAGTAAATTCAAACTCTGGAAGTCAGAGATAATTTCACAATCAGTCTTTGCTACCATTCTTTCACATTCCTTCCCCCACACAGTGCAGCAGCACTTTCTACTTATGGCCAAAAATCCCTTAAGTTAAACAAAGTTTAGAATGTAGATACTTAGAAGTTTAGCTTATAGATTCACATTCCTTTAAAAATAATTTCACTAATCTCCCACATTTACATTTACACCAATGTAACACCTCACTTGATGCATTTCATTGTCCTTGCTGAAGACTGAAATAGAGTTCAGATGAAAACTGTTTACCAATGGTAGGTATTGTCTTAAACACTACAAAGCCAGATGGTTCCAATGCAGAAGTCAGGTTTTTCTGTGGTCTCTGCAACAGTTTCAGACATTAATAGCTAATTCCTAGTGGCAGTGGTAAAGGCATTATCAGTACACCATGAACATCACAAATGGAGACAATGTCCAAACATTAAAGAACAAAAACCAAACAAAAAGCACCCAGAAAAAAAATCAATGAAACATTCTTAGTAGAGCAGAAATTTCTCTATTCTCCTCTTCATTAATCTCACACCTTTTCAACTTTGGTGGGGTCATACGTATCTGGAAAAAAACCAAGAAAACATTGTTAATAATGTATTGTGAAATATATTCAATAATGCTAGCTGTGGAAATGACACATCTTTGTCCTAGATTTTATTAAAAAAAGAGAAGCTGATAATGGACTTCCCGCGTTAAAGATACATCTCGCATTCTTGACCCAAATTCTGTATTTTTACCAGTATAATTTGGGAACAACTCTGAACAAATGCATGAAGATAGAATTTGGGAAGGCCTTGGGTAGGTAGGAACAAGCACACTGAATGCTAAGTGATTACTTCCAGTTTTCAGGTGCTTTGACAGGAAGAAAAAGACATAAGATTTGCTCCCCCTTGTACTCAACACTAAGGACCAGTAAATGCTTTACGCATCCTAGCAGGGTGTGTAAGACTGGCTGAAGGAGTGATTATGCCATGCAGTCATCAGAGTCTTTTCATTTGATTGCAAATCCTTCGTTTCAGATTAATTCAACAGAAAACAGGAAAGCACAGCTGCGTTGCATCACTATGGTTAGTCTGTCTCGCTTCAGACTGCAGAACTGCAGCTCACGTTTCAGCCTTATTCACTAAAGCACGGGACTGGCTTACTAACACTCTTCTTCATTTCCAGCCTCCCTGCTGCCAGTTCACAGGACAAACCACAGGCTGGTTTTCCTTCTCCCAAATCCCTAAGGACACTCTTCTATCCAATTTTTAAATTGGATTTATCCCAATGCTGGCCATGAAGTGAGCAGACGTGAGCCTTTTCCTCCAACCCTTGTCATTCTGGGACGAGATTGCAATGAAAAGGCTTTGCCCTGTGAGGTCTGCCTGCCCAGTGCCATCATGCAGACACCTGACTTGCCCTTGACCATGCATGGCCATGGCGTGTAGGAGCCAGGGCTACCCAGGGAGGAGTCTGCAGGCGCACAGGGGCCCGGACAAACCGGCACTGCAGCCGTGCTGCCGCGTGCTGCTTCTGCTCTTACGCAACCTGAGTATCTGTGCTAACCTTAAACGTCCCTCCCGTAGGCTGTACTCCCACAGCGCTTGCATTTAAACAGCTGAGCATGAAAATAGTTCCACACATAAATATCACACTTTGGAGTAAAACGCTCATCCTCAGGACTTTCATGTTGATGTGAGTGAATGTCTTCATTCAAACATAAAAAGCATAAAAATCCTCCAGGGAAATTTTTGCTCCAACGTGCAAGTGTCCATCTGCTACATCCACACTCATGTCAAGGGGGAACTGGCTAAGAAAGGACTTTTGGATTTGGCTCCAGTGGGTGGATTTGTGGTGCAGAATCTTTATCACTTCTCTTTCCCACCCTCCTCAAGCTGCTAGTCCAGCCAAGAAAGGAGTCTGTGCCAGCAACACCTATGATTTCTGCTAAGCCTTTTCTGGTATTTCCAAATAGACACCACATGAATGCAAAAAATCAACAGGAATAAAGTTTTTGAGGGCTAATGCACTCTAGGATAATGCTGCTGCATTAAGCTTAATGCACTGATGGTATGTGAAGATGCCTCTAAAGCAGTAACATTTTTTTGATTGTAAATATTTTGCCATTTATTAGAACATAAAATTCTGAACTGTTCTGTGACAGGTTGACCTAAGAATAAAAACGGATTTGCATTTCAGAAACCTGATTTTCCTAACGCCAGACACATTCACGTTAACAGAATTCCCCACAAAATTTCAGGTGCTCACTGTTTCAGAGAGTGGCAGGACAGAGGCGGGGAGAAAGGGAGAAAATCAGGCCACAAGACATGGAGCCTCTGCATGGCTCAGTATATTCCCTGGAAGCTTATCCATGCCCTCAGCACCTAAATCAAGGACACAAAAGTGCCAGACTCACAGGCCAGGTCACCCTTTTGAGGGGGACAGACATTGGAGTTCCAGCACTGATACAGAAATGTTTATTCAACATTGGTTAAGCTCATTCGAAATGCTCTCTACAGAAACAAAGCCAGATTAGCAGCCTCATGTCTTCAAACAGCAAAGGAGAAAAGACATCCAATGCATTTGGGAACACTTGGAGATGTTCTCCTAATGGCAGTATTTGCATAGTAAGATGAGCTTCTTGCACTCAGTTTTGGCAGGGCTCTTACTCCGAGATGACTGTTCGTCTGCCAAGCTACATTATACATGTGAAAGCCTGTTTCTGCTAAGGGCTGCAGTCTTTGTGACAGGCCCAGCCTGCAATTATAAGACAAACATCATCCTACCTCGCTCCAAATAGAATGGCCTTTTAGAATGGAATATTTGCTCTTTGAAAGCAACAAATACAATGGTTTTCCAGGATTAATTCTCATTTGGGCTTTCAATGGTACCAATGAGCTATTGTGGAAATTGGAGTGAGACTTAACAGAGGAAGACACAACATCAGGCCTTTCTGCAAACATGAATCTACAGTCCCTCTGTAAGGTGAAGCTTTTGAGACCATCAACAAATCAGGGTCTCTTTGGATGGGAAGAGGCCAGTGGAGGAGCCACCTGCCCACCCCAGGTGTGTCGATCCGCAGTACTGGACATGCGCAGCAGGAAGGGACGTTCATGCCATCCAAACATGGGGATGGCTGTTACGGCTGTGAGGGAACTGCTGCAGTGGGAACACACTGCAGAATACAAGCCTGGCATTGTCAGCAAGAGGGATAAATTTAGACCTAATTTACTGCAGAATAACTCTCCAATAAAACACACACAATCTGTTTTGATACATCCCTGAAGTCATGTCACCACAACAGTTATTTTCTTCACTCCAGCAGAAACCCCAAGGGAGGAAAGCATATGAAATGCATGTGGGGCATACTAGACCTGATGGGTACAAGAAAGCTGAATCAGTCTGTTTGAAAAATCTGGTCTGGAGAAATACGGTTCAGAGCAGAAAGAGACAAAGATGTGGGATACAGAAAAAGACATGGAGAAAAAGGCTGCAAGGCTGCAGGAGTCCATACTTAGAACTCATACAAGCATTTCTCTTCAGATGGAAATGCATAGATCCAGTTTAAAATATACTCCATTTGATTTCAGTCCGTCTGTACTGGAAAACTGTGAACAGATTTATATCAATGAGGTTAAATAAATAACCTGTGCAGATTTCAAGGTAAAGTGTCAACTGTTAACTGTTAACAGAAAGGATGGAAAAAGGAAGGAGGAGATTAATACTAATTTAACAACTTTCACACTGTATGTTTGCTCACTCCAATTTATTTAATGGACTAGGCAGGTGGCCTGGGAGATTTATCCCTTTACACAGGTCTATGGCAACAACTGATTTTCAGTTGTTCAACAAAATGCCAAATGAAAACTCTTTTAGAGAGGGAACAGCTCATGTTACTTTGGGGATACCTATGGACTACACAAGTTTATATGCTTTAGAGAGATCAGAAACACAAAAAAAATAGGAAAAAAAAGACGTGTTCACTGAAAAACTCAACTTTCCATTTGTCTTGGGGTTAACAGTTATTCTCAACATCTGATCTGGAAAATATTCATGAGAGAGAGAGAATTTCCAGGCCCCTATAAGCAGCCATTTCCCAGAGGCTTCATAGAAGAACATCAGATTTTTATTTTTAGTTTCTTCTGAACTATGATATAGTATGTGTCTACTTAAGTATTAGAGACGGAAAAAAATTGGCACTCAAGGAACAGCTATGACTAAATCACCACATGTTCCCAAACACTGGCATTAGAATGACTGTCTTTGAACTCCACTGTTTTAGCCTGGCCATTCCCTGAAACAATTAGACAGAGATTAGGCCTTAGGGAGCACTCCAGTCTTCGTGAATGAGTCTCTGTATCACAAGTGAGTTTTACAGTAACTATTCCTGAAATGGGATCAGAGAACACTCATCTTTTCCACAAGGAGAGCAAAGTGGGTGGCTCCCAGATGAGGATAGTACCACCTACAGCCTGTTACTATTTGAGCAGCATTACGTGGGCATAAGCAAACTGATCATGCCCATTACATAAGGAACGAGTACCCATCTGGATCTCCTATAACAAGGTCTTACCTAAAGAAAAATCTCTGTCGATCTTCTTCCTGTTCATTCCACCTAAACATCCATTTTCACTCAGAGAGATAACACGCTTGGAAACAGCCCCAGAGCTTGCCAGTTTGCTTCCCCTCTCCTCGGGCACCTTTGACAGCTTCTCCTCATCCACCTCCTCTCCTGAGTCTGCGCTCTTAATGCTCAGACGTCTCATCCGCGACACAGAGTCAACTTCTTTCATTCGCACCAAGCGATCCATGGCAGTCCGGCTGGGTGGAGATGTGAGCTTGCCTTGGAGTGTCTCTATCACTTTCGAGGTGCTCCTCACTCTCTTTTCTGAATGCTGATATGCACCTGACTTGCAAACCAAGTTTTGGTCCTCACCTTGGCTGGGACTCACAGGTTGTCCAAGAATGTGCTCAGTTACCAGTGGTTTAGCGCTGGCTTCCTGCTGAGTGGCCTGGCATTCATCAGGATATAAAGATCGTCCTCCTGCTCTGACAAAGAGAGCACTCTCTGTCCAGCCACACTTTCGTCTGCCTTCATAAGAATCCTCCTTTTTTCCTTCTTTGTTACTTACTGTGCTCCGCACTGATGATGACTCAAAGTCCTGAGCACCGTTTGAAGGGCTAGTGCCTGTGTGGGGCCTAATATGCTCATCTGGCAGGAGAGACTCCACTGCTATATCTATACCTAAAATTCTTGCAGCTCTTGCCTGCAATGACTCATTCACAGGGATTTCCACTGCATTTGCATCTGAAGAGTGATTCGAGTTGTTAGCACCAAGTTCTGGGGCCACATCAAGTCCCACTGACCTCAAATCTGGCTCAGAGCACCTTTGGTTCCTCTTTGTTAGTGACAAGCATACTACTGACCCTCTCTCTAATACCCTATCATTTGTGGGAGTTGCACCTTTGCTCAGTTTAACAAAGTCTAAGTAATTTTGGTCTTCACTCATCTCCTGCAAGACAGGGTTATTGAAAGGATTACTGTGACATGAACTACTTGGGCTACTGGACAAAACTCTTTTGACAGGGCCCACATGCACTGGCTGTTTGCTTGCTCTGCTCTTGGCTTCACCCATCCCCATTTCTGTTATCGGACTTCCATCTGCTGGCCTGACTCCTTCACTGCTTCCTCCTGGCTTTGAGAAGCCTTGAGAGCCAATGCATCTTGGCTCACCATCATGCTCTGTCCCCATGCTCCAACTTTCAGACTTACTTTTAACCCTTCCTGACCTAAGTACAGGCACCTCTGGCACAACCATTTCTGATTTCCCACCATGTCTTGCCTCCTGGCTTGATTTGTCATTTCTGGGATCCCTCCTCTGCATAAAGGCACCTGCCTGCAGAGGAGCTGCAGCACTTTCCAAATCTTCTTCACCACTTGTGCTCTCCTCCTGCCCTTGCAGCTCCTTGTTAAAACTTTCTAGCTCACTTATTGCATCCCAGGGACGGCGACTTACAGGTTTCAATAGGAACTGCCCAAACAGCTCTTTACTGTTGCAGAGAGCTCCTGGTTCTCCCTTAACTACATCTCCCTTGGAAAGAAGGCCATTTTCCCTCTCTTGGACAGGCACAGGCTGGCTCTGGTGGGCTTTTGGGGAGGGAGCCTGAAGGACTGAGGTGGCAGTCCTGGAAAATGCACTGTTGCTAGACTGGCTGAGGTGTGTCTGGCCCTTCATACTGTAACTGCTCTGCCTGCAGCCTCTCTCGTCAGAAGGTGACCCTGTCTGTTTTGCCCCCATTGTGGATGCTGTACATCCCAGGAGTTTTGGAGATAGCAGTTTGCTACTATCAGGCTGCCCAGGCTTTGTACCATGGAAAAATTCTGGGCTCTCAGGTTCTTCAGAGAAACTGGTCTGTGTCTGCTGGTCTTTGTACTGATCACCTGGCCAGGAGCCAGAATATTTGAGCTCTCTGTGTTTTGTAGGCTGAATAAATCTGAGGTCATTCATTTGTTTGAACTCTTCTGGTCTCCACAGCTCTTGTTTTTGTAACTCATTTTTATTGGTCATGCTTCCTGTAAGCGCTTGTAACTCCAAGTCTGTAGAAGACATACTTAAGAGACTTTGTTCTTGCAAAGCCCCATTGTTATCAAACCCATTCTTATCAGGGCTCTGAGTTATGTTGTTGTTCCTATCTGTATCTAGCAGATTGGATTCTGATTTAACTGGGATGGAGACCAAACAAAATATAGTTTCATTCATTTTTTTCTTTGAACTCTTTTTGCTCTGCATCCCAGTTCCAGGTTCAAACTTTTTCACTTTTGTAACAGTCTCACAGGTGTTGTCCATATGTGAATTTCTTACAGAAAGTTTGCCTTTCGTGTACTCTGTGCTGGCTTCATTACGGGGGCTGTGATTAGTTGCACTACAATTGTCTCTTTGGTCCGGCAAGGCACAATTTTCCTGATCTCGGATGGATGGTGCCAACCATCTGTTGCTATGGGTGGAGCTGTCGGAAGTTCTTTCTCCCTTTGCAGAACTGGACAAGTTTGATGCATCCACGAAGGCACTGTTGTACTGTACTTCAAGATTTCTCTCTTGCAAAGCACCAGAACTGGGACTACATGCATTTTCAGTGTGTTTAGAATTGCCCTGCAGACCTTCCAGTGGTGCAATTTTGATATGTCGTATCCGAGGATCATCAAAGGGAATATACTGAACGGAACGCAGGTGGTCAGCAGGGCGCCTTGCATGGCTTTGCTTCCCATGAGGAAAATGGTTGTCTTTGCAAGGGTCACCCCCCACTTCAAAAGTATTCATGGCTGGTCGTTGGCAGGGGACAACCCGCTCTGCAGGACCCTGTGGATCACTGCTGGCGCACGTGTCGGTGTTAGGCACTTCACTGGGGGAATGTGGGGTCACGTGTTGGTGAGGTGGGGATTTGTAAGAAGGAGGAGGTACGTACACTGGGGGCTCCAAACCAGAGTCTGGAATGCCAGCATCTTGCCTCGGCTCACTGACTTTGGCTAAGTAGGAGATAGGTTCCTCTTTCTGGTAGTGGTCTTGGAAACCCACGGTTTCTGCAGGTGCCCTAGTCTGCCGCTGCAGTTCATAGGATGGAGGCTTGAGAGGTCTCCCATACTTGGGCTTCACCAGGGGAAGGAAATGGCCTCCTGTTCCATGGTGCTTGGCTGGTTCCACACTCAGTCTGTTGGGGGGATAGGAGGGGGTTTTAGTTACGCTGAGCGAGCTGTTACTGTTGGTCAGGGAGGGCATTTCCACGCACCTCATGGTCTCAGGTGAAAGAACCCTTGGCAACGACTGCGATTTCCCCCTGCTGTGCGTGCTGAGTGCATTGTCTCCCAGGGTCAGCGAATATAGCTCTTGAAGCAGCTTCTCCCTGTCACCCTCAGACATTTGCCTCCCGACCTTTTTTGGCTGGTTCCAGCTTTCCACTCCCAGATTTTGCCATTTGCAGTCACTGGGTATTTCACAGCTTTCCTGCAAGCCGCTTCTTCTGACATACCCTGCACCTTTCCCCACCTTCAGCTGATTCTCCTTGGGGTGCCGGGGTGCCCCTGGGGCTGCAGTCAGGCCTTTCATCTCCACACTGGCCTTCTGGGAATAGCCCAGTAGCACACTGAAGTCCTGTCCTCGTCTTCTCCAGTAGGCGAGATCTTTATCAGTCTTGGGCTGGGAAGACCATGCTAAATGAGGCCTGTCATAAACCCTGAAAAAAAACCACAGTGTCAGAGGCAGTGTGCACAGGTGCCTGTTCTTTCTCGCATGAGTAAGGCCATTAGCAGGTCAAATGATGAGTTATGCCAGTGGGGTTTGTGTAATCTATTTGCAACCAGATGACGATTTTAATGAGAAGGTTTAAAAGTCAGTCATTAACATGGGTAAAGGAAGGGACAGAAGCTCTTTTAACATGTTGTTAGCTATGCAAAGATGTTAGAGAGACAAATGCACACAGTTACCTGCTGTGCACACTTGCACAGCCCTCCTTGATGGACATTAGAAAATTCCCTGCCCACAGCAGGAGGCTTGGAACTAGATGATCTTGAAGGTCCCTTCCAAACCAGGCCAGTCTCTGATTCTAAGATGCCATTCTAAAACCAGAAGTGACTGTCTTGAATTACTTCTGCATCCTGCTAAATCAAAATCTCTAGATGTCAAGGAGACAACTGCGGTATTCAAGTTTAATAGGATTCAAGATGCAGAAGTAGGGAGAACAGGTAGACAGCTATATTGTAAGATTTCATAAGATATATTCTGTAAGAAACATGATTTGCATCCTGGTAAAAGTGCTGAAATTAAACATGTCAGTTCCAGAATTGATTCTTGTTCATCTTTCTGAGGGAACAAATTTCTTCGGGGTGCTTTGGATTAAATGACACATGTCACAACAATGGTGATGTATCAACACAGTTCTGAATAAGATAGAACCAATATTTAAAATGTAAAATACTTCAAAATAAGTATAAAATTCTTAAATAAAAGAATCTATTAGTGAAATATGAAAGATATGAGACATTTTATTGCAGATTAGAAATTCAAAACACAGATTTACATAAACAGAATAGGTTCCTTGTCTGTTCTGAACAGAGTGTAAACTGTTTTATACATTCCTGCAGAACAAAATTAGTACCCTTCTATATAAATAATTAATTTTCTACTTGAATTGCATTCTGCTATTCTTGTACCTAAGGTGTCCAACAATATAACTGCCTTTACACTATGTGGCTGCCACTAGCATAAGACTGGAAAGAAAAATCAAAATTGACAGAAATAGGACAAGTATGTAGATAGAACCCAAGAATTTCTTTCTCTTCCCTCCACCTCAAGGTATATAAACAGTGTCATCTGGCTCTTTTTTACCAAAAACAATGATCTATTTAAATAGGAGTTTGTGAAGACATAATACAAGTCAAAATTCAGAATGAAAATTAAGCCATCCAGATCCACAGCAATTTTCTTTCACGTATATTATCTTCATCCTATGAGTCTAAAAGTTTAAAAACCAGACTGGGATAAGGAGCATCTTGTTCACATTAATTCAATTGGATTAAGATTGAACTTCTGAACAAAACGTTCTGCCTCTGAAGCATGAAATACAGTTTGATTGCTGAAACTCAAGAAGGAACAGACGTCTCCATTAATCAATGACCTCTAACAGGACACCTCCTATATCAGAATCTGATTGTAGTAACAACCAACATTTCCATATGGAAACATACAGCTGAATAAATCCTGTCTTCTACCTTTTCATCTCATCCCCATACTGCTGTGGCACCATTTGTATCTGTGTTTACAACATGAGGTGAGAAACAGGGTCCAGCAAGAGTGAGGAGGAAATGGACAGGTTGCTTTTTCTGATTGATTTTATCCATCACTGTAAAAGGGTCTACAGAAATTGCAGGAAGTACAGTTGTAGATTCCAAGATCAGAAGAGACCATTACAATTATTTAGTTTGACATCTTGCTCAGCACAGGCCATCAGACTTCTTTGAACTGATTCCTGCTTAAGTGGTAGAATCTCTTAGAAAAGCACCTAAAAATCCTGATTTTTAAATTTCCAATGATGTTGCAAAGCTTAATTCACCATTAAAAAATCCACACGAAGTAACCCCAAATTCTTATCAACAGAAAGGTTGCCCCTCCATTTATTAAAAGGTGCTTAAAAGATTAAATTTATTTTTACAGGTTAATAACTAGGCTCCAGTAATGAACTTCAGAACATGATACAATCCACCGTGTAACCTGTACTATGCCATCATTGCAACAAGAGTGTAAAAAAGACACTTAAAAGGAGGCATTTAGAGCGTTTTAAACCTGATCCTTTCTAAGACCTACTCATAGGGCAGACAGTATTGGTCTCTCTAAGTCCTGGCTAAGGCACTAGAAGTGGTTACACAGCCAGTCTCTATCAGGGACCCTGTAAACCTCTGAAGAAGATGACACTGCACTGTGCAGTGGGAAGAGGATGCTCCAAGGACCCTCCAGTGCAGCTCCATCCTGAAGTCTCCTCTGCTGTCAGTGATGGAGAGCAGCTCCTGCACACCTGCATGCAGGCATGGCAGGCAGGCAGGCGCAGTGGGGCAGCACAGCACAACCACACTGCTTGTGGCCACAACTACAGCAGGACATGTGGCACTTCCAGGTCTTGTGGTGGAAGAGGAAGCTTCCAAGAGCCACTCCAAGTTCAAAATGCTTCATGACAGCCTCAGCAATGCTAGATCTCTGAATGATGAGTACCAGTCATGGTGCAGTCTTTTGTGCCCATGACATATCATCAAAGAGAAGACTTCATAGCTCCTCTGTGCAGCAGCTCGTCTGTGACTGTGCCACTACACAATTCTGTGTCTCTCCACGATGTGCTGGTACTGATGCACAAAGAAATGCATATCCAGACACAGCAGCTTGCAAGTGCTTGACAGCTGGGAGGAGCACGGAGCCAAGGATCGAGAAGTCCCATGGGACCAACTGTGGAGATTTAAGTTCCAGGGACAGAGTGGTCCCAAGAGACCAAGGAGGTGGATTTTAACATTATTACCTTTTTTCTAACAGGCCAGCTTCTAACGAGTATCACATTTGCTCTCATAAAGTGCTTTGAATTGATTCTATACAAAGTTAATTTAATTAAAATGGTTTAAACCCCTAAAAGTATTTCTAGCTTTCTGTGAATTTTAGGCCTTTACAAGAAATGAGGCCATGAGTCTACCCTGCACTGGCTGCATGACCACATTTCACTGAGCTGTCTTGCTCAGAGCAGTGGGTTGAAGCTGCCCATTTCCCCTAGGGTGACACTGGACCAGTAGGACCTCACATGATGCAGATAATGGGGCCAAAAGTGAAGGAGTGTGGCACAGGCATCGAAGTCCAAACCCTGCAGAATGAGGCCACTGCAGGGCTATGTAGGGAATGTCTGTCCCTGCTGCTGGCTGCCAGCATTCAAGAGGAAGGTGTTGGGCACTCAGTAGCTCATCCTGTGTGAGCTGCAGGCACTGGCACAGACTTTGTGCCCCACAAAGAGCACTGTTAAGAAAGTCAGCAAGGTGGAAAAATTTTCAGAGGGCTGTTCTTGGGCACTGGCAGCTTCTGTTCTATTTTGAGAGCATATCCTCACATACACTTTTCTGAGACCCAGCATTGGAAAACACCAGTATACTTTTCTAATTGTTCCAGCAGGTGATCTCAGTAATGATGATATCTGTTTATCACTAAATTTGCTAGCTACTAACATAGTTCCTCCCACACAAACAAGTAAGCAAAGTGCCTCTTCTCTCTACTTAGAACAGAATCAGGAGAGAGTTCTCCTGTAAAGAGAGAACTCTCATCTATACCCATGGGATCAGCTTTCCCATTTTCTTTGACTTGTCTCCTCTTCCAAACCTTTACTGTGTGGCCTCCGAAAGCTCAGTTAAGCAATGACAGCCAGGACAGCGCTCCCACCATCTGCTCCCTCACACTTTGCCTGAAGAACAACAGGATGGAGCCAAACACCACTTCCCCATTCCACCGGGGCATCACTCTTCCCTCACAAGCAGCAGGAACAGTGGCTATGAAGCCTCTATCCTCCTCAGCAAGGTTTGATTAGCAGAACAATCTTAACAAGCAGAGAAAACAGCGTCATCCCCTGCCATCGCAAAACACCCTAAGCCCTGCAAACCTGCCTGCAAAGGCAGCCACGAGGCTGGCAACATCGCTCACTTCCATGGTATATGGGAGGTGATTAGTTCTTCTACATCAGTGGTGTAAACAAGAGTATAGCGTAGATAATGCCCTGGACGAGGAGCCTAAGCCATGCTCTGAGTTGTTGTGGAGCTGTCACCATCTGTGAAGGACACACACAGCCTGTTCAGGCTCTCTCCTGCTCCATGCTGACTGGGAAAGCACCAGGAAATGATGCCAGGAAGCCTGTGATGCCCAGAGAGTATCTCGCTGGGTGGTCATCTCCTCTTTGGGCCCAAATTGTCCCCAGGTCGCTGCAGTGTGAAGCACTTTCCCAGCCTGGGAACCAGAAGCTGATTTCCCATAGCAGTCCAGAAACCAGGCAGCGACACCAAAGCGTCTGGTGGAGTTCGCCGCAGCTGCCTGTCACAGGCCCGAGCACTCCAAACTGGGCCATGGCAGGTATCTTCTCTTCAGTTTTAGAGCAGCTCACACGACACGGCAGCCTTGTGACTTGGGAGGGGATCTGGAGGGGGACTGTCACCTGGTGCCCAGGAGCTGACACGCAGGTGCTGCAGTGCTGCAGCTGCGGCTTCCCCGGATCCGGCCAGGAGAGCTCCCTCCTCCCTTCCTGGACCAGCCGGGCCGCGATGTGTCACACTCCACACTCCCAGGCATGGCAAGGAAGGGATGATACAAAGGTTTTCCCAGCTGCTAGTACCTTTTGAGAGTTCCCAGTAGGCTCACTGGGAATCAGAGTTTGCTGTAACAATAATAGCAAGAAAATACTTCTATTTTTATGAAAGGGTTATGTTCCCTATTTTATGTGGAAAAGCCACTTTTAAAAACCAGGATATAATATTTAACTATGCTGTAGACTGGCAGGTCCCACCCCTTGCATTTAGAAAGAGATGTTTAAACTGTTAGAGAGCATTATTTTGTATTTAGCCAAGGCCAGCAATTACAGATATCTCTGCCATATCCAAGATGTGAGGCAATGTGTAAGCCCCTGCAGATGCACTCAGAGGAACCAGGGAGGCAGCAGCCCTCCCGAATCCCTGTGCATCCACACAGACTCTGACTAACAGGGTGCAGGAGCAGCAATGCTGTGGCAGCTTCCAGCCTTGCACCGCCAGATCATCTTCACAACAGTACTTCTCCACACTGTAAACTCAGCACCACTGCACGCTCTCTTCCCCTGCTTCAAAACATTTTTCTCTTTCATTCTTCTCCAGTATCTTTCCTCACTTTTTTTGTTGTCCAGTTCACTTCATCCAAAAAACACCAGAAAGGATCCTCCCAATTACCTTTATACCTGTATTCTGTCCTTCCTTCTCTAGAATGGACAGTTCCACCTGGAGACCTTCATCAGGACTTGCTGCCCCATGACTGCTTAGGAGGGCTCACATCTTTTCCTGCCCATTATCCTAACTGGCTACCAGCAGCCATTCCTGCTCCAGGCAAACAGACTTGCAAGGGGAAGAGATGTGAAGGGAAAGAGCAGATGAGCCCAGCAGTAAGGGGACACATGGCTTTGCCACATGTTACTGAAGGTCTTTGTAAGAGGACAAGCTCCCAAGGCGACACAGTGTTTTCCCTGCTTTCAGTTTCAAGCCCACTCGGCAGGAGGAAGGGGCTTTTCCTTGTAAACCATCGTCATACTTGGGCTGGCTTCCAGTCCTGCTCGAGCCCCTTTCCTTTGTCCATCTGCAGCACTCAAATAGCTGCAGAACAATGGCCGAGCGTTGGTGTGTACACACAGCTCTTCCTGCCCAGCCGGCCCCGGCCCCGGTGTGCACGTACTCGGTGTTGAGCAAGCCATGGTTGTACAAGCATATTTTATGCAGTGACAACAAGACCTTCCACTGGCTTGGAGCTGTTTTAAAATAGAAGTGCACAGGCACCTTCTCATGCTTATTCCACAAGAGCAGCCTTAGGAGAACAAGCAAGTCCTCAGTGCGTGTAGGAACACCCATCAAGAGGTGCATGTGGCTGAATCCACAGTAAAACCTGGGGTGTGTATGTGGCAGAAGAAGCTGGGTAAAGTTTTTTTAAACTGAGGGAAAGGAAGACCTTTTTTACTTTTTTTTTCCCCCTGTGCTAGGACTAAGCTTTCCTAACTCCATCAGAAAGGCCTTTCTGATACAGACCACATCAGTAACACATATTTTCCCACACTCAGCCACTTTCTATTATCCCAGTATTCCCAAAGGCCTTTCTCTAGCAGAAGGTGAATGGATGTGGACATCCAGTGGATGGAAATGGTTGCTAGCATGGGAGCAGGAAAGGATCAGAGGAAGATGGTGTTAAAGATTAGAGTTTTGATTAGATCTGTCAGGACCAAAAGAGAAACCAAAGCCATGGCATGATGCTGAAACTTACCCCCCTTCTGAAGTATGAAAAGTGGACAAACCCTGAAGGTCATGGTGGTAACCAGGACCCGCTTGCCTCCCTTGGCTCCCATGGCTGCTTTCAGTGCTGCTCGAGCTGGTTTTCACCAGAGGTTTCTTGCTGTAGGCCCCAGCTCTGGATTCTGCTTCAATCCCGTTCAGTGTTGTTCTCTGAGCAGATCTGTTCCCTGTGATTTCATGCCGGTATCCATCATACCTGTTCTCATATGAAACAGGGGGATTTTTTGACAATTTGTATCCATGAGAAATCAGGAGGTCTTCGACACTGAACATGTTGCGCTGGTTTCACTCACAGCTGTGCCATTGGAAAGCTCTTTCCAGCTGGACCCATGACTACAAAACATAACCAAAAACAAGCAGAAGGCCACTTTAGACAAGGAAAGATACCTTTGATCAGCCAGTAGGCTACTGAAGCTGAAAGTCTCATCCCCTATATTCAGTTTTCCACCCTCTTAATAAAATAGATGAAGCGAAGTGCATGCAGATGCTGATGAATCATGTGCTGTCCTTCCCTAGACAATACACCTCCCTGCACTCAGCCAAGCAGCAGATGCTGTGCTGCTGCTGCTGCTGACTCAGTCCCTTTCACTCAAGAATTCACTGATGATTGCGGCTTTCAGATTTCACTAATGAGATCTCAAAATAAAAACTTTGCACTGGAGGTAAGCCCACAACTTCAGCAGGCATTTCCTTAGAAAACTATTTTTCTCCAGCCATGGAGAGGTGTGCTCTGTATTATGTTTTAAGTTGCTGCAGGAGGAGGGGGTGGATTACAGAGCAATAAGCCTCTCCCTACAGCTCTGAATATTCCAAATTAAAAAAATGTTCACATGAACAAGGACAAAATATGCATAAGAACAAAAACGAATTATGCAACCACATGAGAAACCCAGGTAATATCATGCAATACCCCAGCTAAACAGTCCTTTTTACAGATTACTTTCTTTTTTCCCTGCATTGGCCTGCTGTAGTTATCAGCTAGAATAACACAAAACCTAAGATTTCAACTATGCTGTTTTTACAGCACACTTCCATTGTGTAACATGGCTGGAAGCAACACGTGATGCCCATGTGTATTGTATCTCAAGGATTTCCAAGACACAGGATGGTCGAGATTTTTCTTCCCCAGTGACAGCCCTCAATTCTGCACTGACCAGAGCAAAGATCCAGCAAACTGAATTAGTTGGCTGAAAACAGTCTCTGTTGTCTATAGCACTCTCGCAGCTTATTATGGCAATTATAGAATACCCATTCTTCCAGAGTTTTAAAATGTGTGGAAGGTAATGTTCTGTTCTGAAGGTTGTAGAAAACAATGGACCCATCCTGATATATTCCTCCCTGTTTGAACTGTGTTGCCAAAAGAAAGAAATTTTAAAAAGATGGATAAAAAGGTAAAACACACAGAAATTGGTTTATGTAAAATATAAACCACAATATTATTTTCCCTGCATGACGAGTTTATTTAACACGTCTAGTGAGTACTGCGTGTCCTTAGTAGTAGCAGGTCCACCTGAGGATCATGAGTCCTGCACTGGCAGCTGCTTAAAAGGAGACTGTCTCTGCAAAGATCATGACACACAAGTGCATTTTATACACTGGTCTCTAATGCTCTTCTTGGGCATGAAGAAAGGGAGAAGTCTGTTCACTACTGTTCACAAGGATTTACTTGAATTGAGCAACTATTGAGATGGCTGTTGCACATTTATTAGTACTAAATCTCTCAGACTACATATACACAGAAGTGGATGGGTTGGCTTGCTACATAAACCAGTTTCTGTGCTGCAGCACTCTATGTGTTATGGTCACTTTTCACCTATCCAGTGCCCCATCCATTTTCTGTCCCGCCTCGTCCCCTGGATGCTGTGCCAGCTGTTGAGCCAGTCTGGCCAGCTGCTCTGGGCCAGCCTGGTGTGCAGCTCCCAGGCATCCAGGGACCCTCCAGTCGCCTCTGCGCTGCGCTGCCCACAGTGGCCACGGCACACGCCTGAGGAGAGCTCACAGTGTAGAAAAACAAGCACAATTTTTATGCAGAGCCATAATTTAACACTGCAAAACTGGAACACTGCAAAAGTGGCTTTTCAGTCTGAGAGCCTCCTGAACACCTAAACCGGTTTGTCCCTAGAGCTTAATGAATCTCCTCCCTTTTCACACATGAAACACTACACACCCTTTAAAAACAGAGAAATAAAGCTCTGTGCTGAAGATATTAGCTGTTGCTAGAACAGAACTGCAAATTCCCAGTAAGAGCTCTGAGTAAGTAAGCCAGCAGTAAGTACAAGCAGGCAGAAAGCAGGGAGGAGTGGGACCCTTCCCTCATGGAAGGAAGGGAAGGCTTTGCGGGTTATTTTTGAATGCTGACCTAAAAAGCTGATTTTCCATCCACCCCCTGCCCAGACTGTGCAAGGAGCCAGGTATGAGCAGAGCAAAGGGAACAGCTGGCTGCTAGAGCTGTTCAGCTTCTAACAGGAGAAAGATCCAATGTGACTACCATAAACAGCAGAAAGCCCATCGAAGCGCTCACAGGTGCAAGGAAGAAATGTGCTTTTCCTGCTATTATCGGGCTGGCTTGGAGAAGAGTTTAACCCTGTCTCTGCCGCCCACTGCAGCCATCAGGGAGGCAAAGGTGCGTGGGTGAGAAACAGCCAGCCCATGGGATTTACTCTGATCCTTCTTTTGGCACCAGTGATGAGGAGCAACAAGTGGAAGTGTGCCATGAGGAACTGGTATGACTGTCTCTTCCTGCTCTGCAAACTCACCGCGTGTAGAAGGGGAAGCCCCATGGTGTTATGTGTGGTGGCCAGGCCCATCTGGGAGAAGGATGCTATCACTATGCCCATCACAACACTGCAATGGGAACAACCAAGGGGGAGAATCCTGCTCCATGCTCATGGCACAAGCTCCAAGGAGCCAGTAGCAGTGGTGGCAGATGGCCAGTAGTTGGACACATTGTCAGGACACAGCCTCGAAGGGTTGTGCAGAAGTCATGGGGAAGTAGCATCTCCTGCTTTGGACCTGACAGGGACAGGGAAGCCAAAGGTCCTGCCTGATCAAAGCTTGCAGGACATCAATCATGTCAGCACCCATCATCTGCAAGGATGCTGGCCAGCTTTCTGAATCTGGCTAGAGTTCTGGGACACTCACCCCACCCTCCCTTAAATAAATAAACCTAAACAATAAAATCAAAGGAATTGGATTGGCAGAAGTAACAAAACCATTGCTGCAGCATTGTCATGTAAATAATCTGTCAGACTGGACCACAGAGTAAAGGCTGTGCAGAGCTTCTAATTTGAGGGAAGATCAACAGCGCTGCAAAACAGTTTGTTTTTCCAGCCCTCATTTGTTTTGTTTGCCAATGACATCAGTGCTTTCTGATAGGATTTGCTTCCTGAGGATGCCTGCTATCTTGCCAGTGTTTCCGACTTGTCCCCGGCAGCCGGTACAACTCTGCACTACGTTGGAAACAGGGGCCAAGCTTTTCTCTGGAAACTTCTCAACAGCATTCTCAGATGCAAAGAAACAGCATGAACGGCGGAAATCAGCATCAGCCCCCATGTAGACAGACACAATGGAGACCCATAGCCTGGGCAAGCGGGACACAATGGGATCACCAGATGGAAACATCATCAGAGCACCTCACCTTGGGGTGCTCCGTCCATGAGCATGGATCTCACTTCAAGCCTGAGAAAAGCCCAAAGCGCTCCTGAAAAACACCCTGAAGGATTTTGGTGCTATTTTCCTCCGAGCTGCTTCTGGAACTCATTCTCAGTGGGGGAAACACATTGTTTTCTATTTATGATCTGCCTTTGTCTGTAGTTTTTTTCAGCGGCAGGGGTTCCCAAGCCTCGTTATTTTGGGGGGGATACCACCACCATCTGTATGATGACCAGTACCAGTGATGATGAATGCCAACACTTGCAGCAGTGGCAGAAGCAGGTCTTAGCTCCATGCTCTGAAATGACGTGCATGGCACTGAATCCTCCCTTCACGGCGCTCCGAACAGCCCCTTGGCAGGCTCCTTCCTTTAGCCCAAGCTCCAGAGAGTGTCCTGGCACAGCAGTCACATACTGAGTGGGAGACCAGAAGTGACAGAGGATTTGGTCCTGGCTTCCCTCTGTAGCATCTCTCCTGCCCTCCGCTACTTGAAATAAAGAGGAAGGTGGTAACCCTTTAACTGGCTGAATACAACCACTGAAATCCTTCTTGAGCATGATTTGCGCTGCCCACCTCTGCAGAACTATTTATAACAATAATGTAAATGATTTTCTACAACTTTCAAGAAAAGAAAACATCGAAGGAACATGATTCATACTGCAAAATGAAGCCTATAACATCAAGAATTGCCAAAATCATGGCACCCTGCATGGACACACGATTTGCTGCAGTCTCTAATTACATGACTTGAGGCTATTGAATTCTGCAGGACTCCTGCCTCAATTGGTGTGCAGGCTAGGTGATGGTAGTTCTTCCTGGGCTGTCTCTACAGCAGCTATTCAAACACTGTTCTGAAGACATAGTTACTAACGGGCATCTGAATTACAAAGCATATTATCTAGATGGGTCACACATTAAACTAGCTTATCTTCACTCATGTCTGGGTGACATTATTCCCATTTCATATCAGACGTGCCAGACAGAATATTTATGCAGACAGACTAAAGTGAAAACAACCCACTCCACTCTAGGCACCCTGTCTGAAGTGCTTACAACCTGCTTTTTTGAAGGACTTAGCGTGAACTAGCTACATTCAAAGCAACTGCTGCAACAATCTAGTTCCTCTATACATGAAAGTAAGTGTGGCAAATAGCTGTCCACACAATGAAGACATAGGATGAGCCAAAAAACCTGGTTGCAGTAATTTGTTTACTGTGCTTTCCTCCATTCCTCCGCCCATCCAATCCAACACCAACGACTTTGCCCAGGAAGACTCATATCGCCCCAACCCTGTTAACTCTTCACCACCATGTACCCCAGTGCCTTCATTTCCCCCTTCCCACACTCACCAATCCTTCTTGCTGTCCTCCCCCTCTCCTCCAGCATCCCTCCCCTGCCCTCCTGTCTCCTGGTCCCACCAGTTCAGCCACTCTTCCCACACAGCCCACCACTGTGGCAGTCAGCCCATGCTTCCTCCTGCACCCCTCGCGGCTTCTGCTGACCAGTCCTCAGTTTGCATCTGTCACCTCAATTTCTTCCTTCCCCTCCTGATGAACACCTACTGTTCTGTCTACACCTCCAGCAGAAGCACCTCTGTGCTTGCTCTCTGCTCCCAGATTTGAGATCCCATCTCACCTACACCAGGAAGAAGCAGGAGCTGTCATTACAGGGATGACCCCACTCCAGCAGCACAGCCCTGGGCCGGGGCTACACAGGCATGCTCCGCTGGCACATGTCTTGGAGCGGTTAGGGCATGAGCACAGGGCTGGGTCACAAGTGGGCTGCTCAGCACCAGAGGCTGGGGCGTGCTGATGGATGGAGAGAAAAGTCTTCAGAAAACGGAATAGCTCAAAACAGAGATGAGTCTGCCAAGAACATGCACAGATGTCTCCAAGCCTTGTCACCATAGATCCTGCTCCTGAACATGATGGCACCGCAGGTCTCAATCAAAAAGCTGGAGGATTTATTTTCTTTCCCCTGTCTAATGTGGGCAAAACAACATTCCTTCTCTCTTTCCCCCTAGTTTTTCTTGGAAATGGTTGAATTGGTTTAGCTGACGATATTAAAATAAACCTAGCCTGAGAGAGAGACACAACCTGAAAGTCTCAGATGAAGTGATAAAAGCCTGACAGACTACAGCAATGGAAAACAGGTTCTTATGGTTGTTTTAATACTAGATGGTGCTACTTGCTCTAAATATAACCCTGAGCTACATCCCAGGAGAATATCTAAGGCTTTGGACATTTTAATTGCTCCTGTTTTCTCACTCTGGTTTTGCATGCGTGCATATAAAACAGCCTATCAAAAGCACATTAAACAAGGCTTTTACCTTGCTAATTTCATCTTTTGGGGGACAATAATGTCAGATGGGACTGTAACCAGCAGGCTGCAGTGCTGCTGTGCATGCAGCCACCCTGGAGTGCCATGCCCTTTGCTATGGAAACAACCAGCACCACATCCACTTGTCGACACACGATCCATCATAAAAGATAGAATTCATGTGCTTGAAGAGCCTTCAACAATAATGTTCACTATGACCAAATGTTAGATATTTAAGGTAAAGATACTCTAGGACACAGGAGAAAGAGATTGGAGAATATTAATGCAAGCTGGATGTATTCACCTCAGTGGGGCTTAATTAAGCGTAGGCTAGGAGTAAGGAAGGAGTAGGGAACTAGTCAGGGCTGCCTCCAAGCCATGAGTAAATACCTTCTAGAAATTCTCAAAGGATGAGTGAAGGGCAAACATATTATCTAACTTCAAACAAAAGGGAGAAGAAGACAGATCTGGGGTACCATAGACCAAACAGCCTTGCTTTGATATCAAATCAGACAAATTATTATTCAATGCACTTGTAAATACTTGTAACAAGTGTTGATTTATTGTGGAGCAGGAGGGAGCAAGTGTGAGATCCAAGAAGAGTTTCCATCTCCCTGCTTGCCACCTTGCACTGCAGCTGCATCCACTCCCACATGATAAAGTCATGAGAAAGCAGAATATACAGACTTGTCAAGAACAAATTAAGCCTAATCTATTTAATTTTTTTCTTTGACAGAGCTGGGAGCATAGTGACTAGGGAGGAAGAGACAGTAGAAGTCACACGTTGGAATGAGGAAAGCTTTGATGAATGCATGTGATAGTCTTATATGCAAACCAGGTGAATACAACTGAGGTATAATTTACTGTGGGCAGGCATACAGATGCTTCAAATCTGTACTCAAGGAACAGCGGCAAGTCCAATGTCAACCTGAAAAGACACATAAGGGCTATGCCTGGGGTCTTGCTCTATTCGGTATTTCCATTAATGACTTGTAAATTAGGAGGAAGATTACAATTACAAATGTCTAGGGAATGCTGTGAGCATTTTCAGGGATTAAAATTAGAACAAAATCTTAATAAATCAGAGACCCAGTCTGAAATGAATGACGGATTCAACACAGGCAGGTGTAAAGAAACATTTTGAAGAAGGACATAATGCAAAAGTACAAAATGGAGTGGTACAGCGAAAGAGTCTCTGGGCCTAGAGTCATGAAGAGGGCAGACATTATTTGACTCAGTGATCTTAGAGACCTTTTCCAACCTTAACAATTCTATGGTTTCATGACAAGAGCAGTGCAGGGCTTGGTACACACAGGTGAATAAGCTTGGAGATATATTAAGAGAAGCATTACTCATCAGGCTCTTTGCTCCTCTCAGCTCTATATCCAGTTTGGGCCCTACCTCACGCAAGATACTCACAGGAATGATAAAAAATTTAGCCAAGTGTGACCCCTAGAGAAGAGGGTACAAGAAGTGGGCTTGTTTAGTTGGAAGAAAAGTGTGGGGGAATGAGGGTGAGAGAATGAGAGACAATAACAAGTTTTAAATATGTCAGGCTGCTAAAAGGCAGTGATAATCTTGTCCTACTCCCTGTGGATGTGGATAACCAAAGGAACTGACTTAGAAGGCAGCAAGGGTGATTTAGATTAGATATTAAGAGGAACTGTCTAGCCATAATGATAGTTATGCACTGTTTATGCTGGCAGGCTATGAATCAATAGAGGTTTTCAAGAACAGACTGAATGAACACCTATCAGAAGTGGTGCAGATGAAGCAATCCTGCCTTAGAAACAAGGGATTTGGGATGGAAACCAAACTTGTAAATATTCTTCCTCTACCTTCCCCCCCCCAGAATTTATTGTTTTGTGGGCATGCCCCACAAATTTCCAAGAAAATCAAAACTCTTTGGTAGGAGTCTTTCAGTGTTACAAATAGCCACTTCACTTCAAATACAGTGTGACTTTCCTGTCTATTACCAGCCCCCTCGCTACAATTCTCCTCGCATCCCCCTTTCCTGACATCTCTGCATCGCGGGGAAGAGTGAGGGGGCTGCTAAGGGGAAGAAGGTCTGGCACAGGGGTAGAAAAAGAAACTTTGCTTCTCCTCCAGGGGTGGGAGGGATAGGGAGGCTGAGACACAAAGCACACACGATGGGTTGAAGGCTCCTGAGCAGAGAAGAGGCAGCAGATGAGTGGAGGCGCCGGAATGGGGTCCTGACCAAAGGACTCTTATCAGATCACGGATACGCACCAGGCAAAGCTTTGAGAAAGTTCCCATTACAGTCAGTGCTGTACTGAAGGCTTCAAAGCCGCTAGTGCTACATGCATAATCATCTCTGCAGACTACATGGGAGGAAGACGTGCCAAAGTCATTGCTGGAAGATAAGCCAACTTTATGTTGGCTCTGAATGTCTTCCCAGGCCAGTCCTTCCCATTCACCTCAAAGAAATTAAAAAGAAATATGTGAATTTTTGTGTTCAACTCTCATTACCTGCGGGCAGGAGAGTTCACATTTTTTCTCTAACACGGAGATTCACAGACAGTGAAAATTACAGCTCACATCCTCTTTGCATTCTTTGAGCAAAAAGACCTCACTGAAATCCTGGAGGAACTGTGCCAGAGAACAAATTAATGATACAATGTGTCTCCAATAAAATTAGGAAGTGGGAAGGATGAGAGGAGCAAGTCTTAAGGAGTTTATTTAACTCTCAGAAGGTAGTTATTCCTGTCTTGTATCTCACTGGTGCAGATGCATCTGCAAACCCACCATGGCATGAGAGAGAGTGCAGAGCATCTCACAGGGCAGATCTCAATGAGTGACAGCTGCTCTTCAGGTGCTGCCTTTTGTTAGGGGGTTTCAGACTCGGCTTTCTCACATTTGCCAAGAAAAAATGGTAGAGAGAGAGATTTTTTTTTTTAAGTACTGTGGATATTTGAGTATTGGGTTGGCACAAAGCTGAAAAACATGTCTGACTTTGCATGGATGGGAGCTGGTATCCAAAATAAGTTTGATTTTTAAATTTGCCATGGACCAATCTAGCCCTGACTGAGCACTGATAGGCTGATGCTCTTAGGCATCCAAATAGATGTAAATGCCTAACAGGGAGAGAGGATAGGTCCAAGCATGCACAGATACCACTGTTTGTATCAGCTGTTTTTCAAAATGTCAGCAGCTTGCTTTCACTGATGATACACCAGCACATTAGTCCACTGAAATTGGTTCAGATTTTTTTCAGAGAAGGAGCAATTGTTAAAGAGCACTCACTGATACTCTGTGCTCCAGATATAAGCAGTCCTTACACCAATTGACAGCATATGGTGTATTTCCTCAAATGACAGCTTTTGTCTGTCACAACAGGAGAACAAAATAGTACATTTATTACACAAAGTGTCATTAGTCAACTCTTTCCCTCCCAAAAATGAACTGCAGAGAAGGATATTTTTTAGGACTCAGATGAATGTTTCCATGCTGTTTACAGTTTTGTATGGAACAGTCCACTCTGGTGGAACAAAGCATAGGGAATCACATTTGTTGCTCACATCTTAAAATCAAGATATTATGGGCTAATCATCCCACCTAAAATACCTGTAGGCAAAGTCCTAATAAGCTATTCCCACATTATGACTTCATGAATAAGTATTATAGTTTGTATTTTTTTAAGAGAGCAGCTCTCCATATGTACAAGACAAAAGAAGAAAAAAGGAAACAAGGATCTCAATAATAACTGTATTAAATCTTTCAAAGCAAAAATTCTTAATAAGGGTCCTATCACATGGCTGAACTTCTTTGAGGTGACAGTGACATGACTTATAGAGCCTGGGCTCTGTGATCAAAAGGATTACACACATTAGCATCCTACTAATCACAGCAGGACAGGCCAGCCCATCAGGCCAGGACTCACGGAGGAGGGATCCATAAACAAACACTTTCTCCTGCTCACAAATGTGGCTGGGAGCAGAAGCGTTCCAAGGTTGGTGTGGTCTTCTCTTCTTTCAAAGAGATAAGGATTGTGTCTTCTGGAGTAAATAAATTCTCAGCACAGTCTTACACATCTGTTTGTTTACTCATTTTCAGACACTACCATCCTCTCCTATGTGTTATCTCTTTTATATTACCCTTGCACATACAATCAAATGCTCTCTCTTCCCTATTGACCCTCTGCTTCTTCCTGTATTACAGACACCTTTGATCTTTCTTTCTTGGATCCGTGTGTCCTGACTGGTAGTCTCGGCAGGATTTCCCCCCAACCCTTCGCTCTACCAGAAAATAAATGCCAAAGTAGCATTTTTATGCATTAGCATAGAAAAAAACTAGACAGATGCTTGAGAAGGCTACACAGAGTCAATGCTGTGCTGCTGAGGCACTGTGTGTGCTGGGCAGGGCTGCCCACCAGTAAGGTAAGCCCAGGCTGGTGAAGGGTGACCTCTTCAGCACAGATAAGGCCCCTGGACCAACAAGGTGAGCAGTCATCATCACAAGGGGGAAGATGGACCATCCTGAAATTTTAGAAATAGCTGTTCATTTTTCCCCCTTCATCATGTTCTTAGTGACTTGCAGAGTGTCATCAGCATTTTCAAGAAGTAGAACCCAACCTTTAACTTTTTTTTTCTTTTTTTTGACTATCTCAGATTTTTTCCTTCGCCTCACCATTTGAGATGGTCCAAGTTATGGCTGACAAATTCCATTAATATCCTAACTGTAATACTCTTGGGCAAAGAGGCTCCTGCAGCTTTTTGTTGCCTGCAGGTACCGCCAATACCAGAAGAACTGAGGGTTATTTCTAGGTAGATGTGAAAAGATGCCATCAGTTCACATAGAGGCCTTAACAATGGCACCACGACTGCTGAAAGGCCAACCAACCCCTTCCTTCACAGCTGGAACTGGTGAGTAAGTTTCCCCAGCAAGCCCAAGTCCACTAGACCTTGCAACAAAGCACAATAACAAGGTTGCAGAAAGTAAGATAACCCTTTCCACTCAAAGATTAGGAAAACAACATCTGTTAAAAAACAAATAAACTGGTGTAATGGCTTCAGCAAGAGACCCAGAGGATTTTAGAGATGCCGCTCGTGGCTTGGTCAACACATTGTGAACAGCAAATTACAAGAGAACAATTGTTTCATACCAAGCTCTCCCACCCCTGAACTCCCTCAAGGTTAATTAGGATGGCCTCTGGCCAAATTAATTAGAAGAGAAGACTTGGGCAGGACTTTGCTATGTACTCATAACTAGTTCCAAGGTGACCAAGAAGTTCAGAAATGCCTCACCTTCCAAACAGAGCTTGCTTGGCAAAAAACAACCTCACATGTGCCATGTCATTCCTCTGACGGTCAGGAGAAACACTTAAAAGTAATGTTTCCCTAACTAATAGCTAACGTAGAAGAACTTTCTGCATCCTTCCCACTGAACAATATGCCCTTGTTTATTTTCTGTGTGCTTTTTAGGTCACAAGAGGCTAGTGAAGTTATGCATCTAAAGAACAATATAGTACTGTAATATGCCAGTTGGTACACACGGCCTGGCAGACCCTGAAAGATCAGCCTTTTCCAAGGGCTGGCAAATACATGTTGCAACATGGAGAAATACTGAACATCAGCATAGGGTGGGAGGATGCAGAAGGGCCCAGCCTTTGAAACGACAGACTAAATTGGTATTTTAGTTGGTATTCTAATGTGCCCTGGTGGCACAGCTTAGAGATGACTCTGCCTTGAGGGGCACAGCCATGCCAGCTTCTCTACCCCACAGCAGCAGCCTGCCTCAACTTCCTGCTGCTCCTGCTGCCCTAAGTGTCCTCGGAAAAGGGAATAGCTGGCAGGACCACAGTTTTTCCTCCAAGTGGTACCATGGTGAGTGATAGAACTGCACAGCATAGTAGGGGTAGGGCAGATCTAGCCTCTGTGATTACAAACCAAGTGCTGGCACAAATTAAGGCTCTGCAAGTGGCTGCATCGCTGATCTGTAGAGCCCTTCTCTGTCATTAATCTGATACTGTTTAGTTTGAAGCCGGAAGGTTGCTATTTTCCGTGTGTCTGTTACCCACAAAAAGCAACAGCCATTCTGGGCAGAATCGGAACTTCTGAAGTAACAATGAGAAACTGCTTCAGCTCACGCAAAGAAGTGCAGTTGAATACTTTTCAGCAGGGCACAATTCTCATTGTCACTAGCCAAGACTTAATGTCTTGACTCTGAATCAGACTGACTACTTAGAACAGTTAAATCATGTGCTCACTTAAAGACATAGGCTGGAGTAACTTAACGTGTAGAGTCCACGCCAATAAAAAGCCATTATTCTCAACTCTTAAAAAAAAAAAAAAAAAAAAAAAGAAAAAAAAACCCAAACAACCACCCATCCTTAATAGATGCAAGAGTCCTTTGGCACAGATCCAGTGGCAGACTAAGGCCATGATTTGCAATTCTGAGGCAATTATGAAATGACATAACAGCACAGATCTCCTTCTAACAGAACAGCTGGGTTTTTGTCTCCTTTGCAACGGGACATGGTTTAAAACAACCACCAGAAAGTAAAATAACCCAAAGAGCCATTTGAGTACTGTGGAAATATCGGAGTAGAGATAAACACCAAGAGGGGCGGCACTTGGTGTTTCAGACGCTGGTGCCACATCCTCTCGGGTCGGTGAGAGCCGGCACCTAGCCGCAGCCGGAGCCCCGGTCCCGGGCGCAGGGGACCGCAGCGACCGGTGGTGAATGAAGGGGAGCGGCACCAGCGAGCGGCACCGACCAACTTCCCTGGGACCTCGGCTCAGGGCGAGCTCCCGGGGGGATGCCGGCAGAGAGCCCCGCCAGAGACGGCGCTCACGGTGGGGAGAGAAGAACGAGCAGGTGCAAAGGATGGCAACCCGAGGGATGTGCCCCCCACTGCCGCGAACCGCCGACACCTCCGAGCGCTGCCGTCCTTCCCCTCCCCGCCTCCTCCAGCTGCCCGCCGCCCCCTCCCCGACCCGCCGGGACTCACCGCTCCGGGCGGCCGCGCAGGACCCGCGGTAGCGGCTGGGGCCGCCGCGCTCAGCGGCCGCGGCTGCGGGAGGCGCCGAG